>JAZHYW010046556.1:0-41857 GCA_037355805.1 Ixodes ricinus
ATTATTCCACCATCACTCATGCGTCCCTTTCCTCCCCCAACGGCCAACAATAGCTTCGTTCGATTTACTTCCTGCAGTCTCTGGCCTTCCGGTATGGTTATAGACCTTTTCACCCGCTGTCGCATCTGCGCTGCCATCTTGAAATCCCGTGACACGGCCGCCATAACCTGTCTTTAAATCGTCGCTCCTCTCTCCCCTCCGCCCTTTGGCGAAGGACATGTATTCGCTTTTTATTTTACCGCGCTTTTTTGTCTCGCTTTGTGAAGTGTCGTTTGATACTTATGAACTGAATGTCGTAGTTATGTGCGCAACTTCGGCCTTCTATATTATAAAAGGTTATGGCTATTCGCACCGTCGACGTGCTGGGTACGTCTGAGAAAAGGAATCCGCAACAGCGCACATTGAGTATGGAGATGACTCGAAGACACACGAGGGTTCGGGGGCCAATTAAAGACAGTGCAAATTTACTTTCAAGGCATATGCAAAGGAGAAAAAAAAGTGAAAGCCGTTTACAACTCCCTGTAACGCCGAATTAGAGCGCAGCTCTTGAGGAGGAGGAGGGGAGCGTACGGGGGGGGGGGGCAAGTGACCTCGGGGGAAAGGGGGGAAGGGGGTCGCATGGCCTCAGGGGGAAGGGTCACGTGACCTCGGGGGGGGGGTCACGTGACCTCGGGCGGTTACGGCGACAACGACGGCGACGGCGACGCCGACGCCGACGCCGCTCACGCCCAAAACGGGCGCCTAAGAAAATTAAACCAGGATAAAAAATATGTCATAAAATAAATAAATAAAAGTTTTTGAGAGCGATGTTAGCGGCGCGGAACAAATTTGTATTTGGCGCCCGAAGTAGCTAGTAGCAGTCACGTGACTGGGCACTAGTCACATGGTAGACCTGTCTCCGCTGCCACCGAAAGTTACGCCGCAGCCGTTCAGCGCCGCCGTTGAAGTCCGCAGAACCCTCATAACACAGTTTATCACATACAGTTGGCTAACTGTACAATAAACCTATGGTAATCGCTGAACACGTGATCTGGGATATCGCGTCAATAATAATGCGGAAAACAACCAAAAGTAAACTATCTTATGTGATAAATTTAAAGTATGTACCCTACAAAATAACTGAACAAAAACGTTTTTGCAAATTTTATAGGAAACTCGGACACAACTGATGCTTGTGATCATATAAGGCAACGTGTTCATGAAACTATTTATTTGAATCCGATCACTGAAGAAGAGCTAATATTAGTATTCCGGAGCATAAACATTAGTCGCAGCTGCGACGCAGATGGTATACAAATACGTCTATTCTTATATGTCTCAGATATTATTAGCCAATACCTAGCATACAGTTTTAATCTTTGTTTAGAAAAGGCCATTTTCTCCATAAAAAGACAGATAGCAAAGGTAGTAGTAATTCATGAGAAAGGCGACAAATATAATATAAATAAATGTAGACCTGTTTCAATTCTTCCTGTTTTTTTAAGGGGTATTCACACGAGGGAGAAATCCCGGGGATTTCTCCCCGGCACGCGCGCATCACGAGATGAAAACGCGAGGCTTTTGCACATCGCAAAGGCTGACGTTTTCGTCGTGGGATGCGCATGCGGGGAGAAATCCCCGGGATTTCTCCCTAAAGGCCTAGAAAAAGTAATCTATAGCCGCATTATTACAATTGCAGATAAGCCTAATATTATAATAGAATCCCAGTTCGAATTTAGGAAAAAGCGTCGCACGGAACTGGCCTTGCTGGACCAAAAAGGATACGTTTTGCGCAATTTTGAAGACAAACAAAATATGGTACTTGGCATATTTGTAGATTTTACTAAAGCGTTTGATTACATTAACCACGATTTGCTCCTTCAGAAACCTGAAATTTAAGGCATGAAAGGAGTAGAGCACTTCTCATCAAGTCATATTTAAATCACCGCCCTCAATATGTTAATATTCCCGGTCACATCTCGAATATAAAGCCAATAAAATCAGGAGTACCCCAAGGAAACATTTTGAGACCGTTGCTTTTTAACATTTATATTAACGACATTGTTAACATCGCGCCGCAAGTAAAATTGACCATTTATGCTGACGACACTAGTATCTTTTAATTCGGCCCAGAATTGCAATGATATTTCACGTATAGCTAATGACACTATAGACGCCTAAAAACTTGGTCTAGTTCAAATAGTCTGCAAATAAATAAAAAATGCAACTCCTTTTTAGCCTTAAGAATAAAAATCCTGAGCTTCAAATAATATTATCCTAGACAACTTCCATTATCGAAGTGGCAGCACATTTAAAACTTTGGGAGTTATATTTTCAAAGCACATGTCATGGACTGAACACGTAGACTAGATTATTTCTAAACTCGCTTCTATCAGTGAATTGCCATGTAGACATCGCCTTATTTTTCCACCTAGTGTGAAATTGATATTATATAACTCATTATTTGTATCTCATTTGAATTATTGCCACTTTGTCTGGGAAACAACTACAAAAACTAATCTACGAAGAATATTTTTATTACAAAAGAGAGTGCTAAGGATCATGTGCAACATGCCCTATGATTATCATACTTATCAACTTTTTGAACAACCAGAGGTATTACAAATATATGAACATTATAGCTATGGAATTAGTATAATATGAAAACAGGAGTAACACGAGACAAACAGCGTTTTTATTGTCATTAGCATTAATTAGAGTAAAAATTCCAACATATTCCACCGTCACCCAGACTTCTGGGTAGTAGAAACCTCGCATTCTGAGTATGGCCTTCACATGACTACCGGACCTTTCCGACTTTATTAAATAGACCAATGTGTTCAGATATAGATATAAGATCATGTAGCAATCGTGAATTTTGGAAACATATTCTTTTAAAATAAACAGTCATAACGTTGTTTTCTGTTCTGTACGTGTATCGCTGTATTACTTGATGACTGGTATGTAACTCGTATTACCAATCTAACAATTTTGCATGTATATTGTTTTATATTAAGTATTACAAATTTTCTTGTATATGTAATCTTTGTAACTGCTGTCTGTTTGGAAGGGGGCTGACAATACGTCAAGCTGCTTGAACAGCTTTTTTGCAGCTCCCACCATATTTATATGGTAAATAAAGCTTATTACTGATATTATAACTCAAGAACAAAACAAAATCCGTAGTTTTCATTTGCAGTTTTGTTTTAGTCACGTATTTTCAACCAACATATATCTTTTCTAGAATTTTTCTGAGGGCCCATAAGTTTTTCTCGCACGATTCGAGATGAAATCACCCATATAGTAGAGCATTTGCAGTTTTCATGTTGCATTTGTGTCGCTCTGCTGTAGTTTTGATTGCGTTTCAAATGTAATCTGGTGCAGAAAAGCAGTTCCAGTCGTCTTATCGCTTTCTAATCCCTTTGTCGTCTGCTTCTTGGTTGACGCGTGAGCCCACTGCGTCCACGCGGTGGTCCCACTGGGGCCGCGGGAAAAACAGCGATGCCGCTACTCGAGCACTCCGGGTGCTTGGATGTCTCAATGAATGGGAAAACAAGGGAATAGTTCAATGTCAAACGAAACGAAAATTGGAGGGACCATCGGCTCGGTGTAGCACTGCGGAACCGCATCAACTGTGTCGGTGAAAAACTGAGCCTGGTCGTGGTCACGCTTGTGCATAACGTTTAATAGACAATGAACAAAGAAGCGCTATATATAGTTCCTCGGAGAGGGAGAGCGATAGTTTTCTAAAAGTCGTTTTATTCTAGTTGACAGCCTGTGCGACCGGGTACAGATGAACTGCGGGGAGAAGCCTACACACAAAGAAGAAACGATCTAGAGAACGACGACGCCTGGCGCGCCATATCAACTCTCCTCTGTCAGAAAAAGCAACCATGCCAGATACCTGAAAACTTTTGAGTGGAGACGAGTTTTCGTGCGCAGTTTCTATTGAGGTTTATGTTTGTTTGCGCAAGCTCCAAACTCTAACAGTCGCCCGACGGTGGAGGCTTTTTTCTGCGGTCTCGATTGGTGTTAATGCAGATTGAATCAGTATCGCCAGCCAGAATCAAGTTGCGGCATAACAGAGCACCACAAGGTGGATGAGGTTGTTGGAACACTTGACTGGCGGGTCTTATCTCTCGGCCGCTCCGGCCGCTCGCGCCTGAGCCCTGCGCTCTGGGGCCTCGCTTCTACGCAACCACTTCATGGTGTCAGAAGTGTGTTCAGGAGGGTGACAACCTCGGAAACTCTCGCTGTGTCGCCCCTCCTGCGAGCAACCGCCGCCAATTGTCGCTCAGTGCCCCGCCGCCGTTCACGTTCGACGAAGCTAGCCAGTCACCTGCCTGGCTCCAACAGTTCGAAGACTTGCGTCGGACCTGTCCGCCGCTTCCGAAGGAACCAAGCTGCGCACCCTCCTAAACTGTATAGGTACCCAGGCTCGCGTTGTCCTTTCGTTCATCACGACGGATGACGAGGCTTAGCGCCTCGTACGCCGACGCCGCAGCAAAGCTTTACCGGCTACTTCGTCCGCCCCGTCAACGAGGTGTATACGAGTCGAGTCGCTTCCATAAGCGCATGCAGTTGGCGGGTGAGACCGTTGACGCGTTCTTCACGCCGCTACGAAATCTCGTCAAAAGTACAACTATCTCGTCAAAAGTGCAACCTTTTTGGCGGTAAGATGTTGCACTTCTAAATGGCAGCATGCGGTGTTTTCACGTTTTGTTAAAAAAAATGAAGACAGCTTTTGAAAAAGTCGTTTTATTTTAAGTGATGCATATCGGGAATCGCTGCTCTTTTTTTTGTGATTTCACGATCTTCTAAAGCGCAGCTGGGCTTGAAACATGTCGCCGCAAAAACAGTTATGACGAACAAAATACATCGAGCAAAAATTGTATTAAATACGGCCTCCGCAAAACATTGTGGAGGTCCCGATTGAGATAGACCAAGGGGTAGATCGCTATGGAGCGAGTGCTTAGGGAGATTCCAACGTTTGAAACACTTTGGCATGCCCTACTATGTTTCGTGCTCCTGTAATCTTACACTCTTTACCTAACGTTCAATGAGCTGGATATAAATTATAATGAAAATTGTGAACAAAAATTAAAAACGCTGTTTTCCCTGCCGCTCTTTCCGTCTCTGTTTACCTTTCTTAGCCACTCTTTCCAGGGGCGGCTTTCTTTCGGGAAACAAAGACTTATGCCTTTTTGCCTGGTCCTGATATTGTAGCACCCTGGCACACAACAGATGAAGCCACCCGTTGAAAACTGTGAGTGTCGCGTTAAAACGAAAATTTCCAAACGCCGGGCGAAGAGCGAGCATTAACGAGGCTGGAAAACGGGAAAACCACAGGTATCAGAACCAGTGTTGTGCCCGTTACCGAAAAAAGTAACGAAATAGCGTTGCTCGTGTAGTTTGGTAAAAATTAGCGTGTTATTGAGCTACGTTACTTTTTTACAAACGTAAGGATATGCCGTTACCGTTACTTTTGAAAAATAACGAACGTTACTTTTACGTTACTTTACATTATTTTTGTGTTCGAGTATATATGTCTGGCAGAGATATGTTCTTCACAACATGCCTTCGGTCTCGTCAAAGAGAAAACTTTCACGAGACCAATCGAAAGTCAATCTGCTTTTATAAACTACAGCATGCGAACGGGGACTGCTGGAACACAACCAACCAACCAACACCCCTCATCATTACGCCGGTTTTAGTCACAGTCCGGTTCATACTATCACCAGAGACTGATTTACTTCACTATGTGGAACAGGACACCGATTGAGGCCCACTGGTTTTAATCACTTGCTGCCTCTTACTAGCTAGCTCTTAATTTTCCTGCGAAAAAAAGTTTCGTGTTTGTAAGTTTTTTCCAGGATTAAAACTTTTTTATTTTTTTTTATTATGACCGTAGTGAAGTAAAGACTAATCAAGCGAAAGATTCTTCTGTGTACAAAAGTGGGTCAGGAACTTTCCAGGCAGCGAGGAGAGAGCGAGAGTAAAAAATTCCACAAAGGTTCTTTTTTTTTTTTTTTTAGAGACACATGAATCGCTTCGCCACTATGCCTGTTTTCACCCTCAAGAACCATAGGAAAAAAAGTCCAGCTTCTCGCGGATGATTACTACTTTTCACCTTTACGTGAAGAGTTAAGACATATTTATTAGCATTTTGGAGTGGATACACGTTATGAATTATCAAGGAGTACACGTTTCAGAACGCCATAAGATCGCCTGTGCCTCTGACAACCAAATCTGGATAGAACTATTTCGCGTGGCTTATAAACAATGCGCAATACTTACTGTTTTCTTGAGGTGAAAACGGGAGTTGTCCACTGTTTTAAACGGATGTCGCTCTTCTCTTCCCCCCCTCCCCGCTGTGCACCTCCGCTGCACAAAGCAGAGGGGGAAGAGGAGGGAAGGGAGGGGAGGGGGGCTGTAACGCAGTCGTTGGTTCAAACCTTGTAAATGATGACACAATGAAAAAGAAAAAAAAAGGAGGACGAACGGCATTAGCTGGTAACCTATTGTTTTATTTATTATTATTATTACACATGCACCTGTGAGGTCATTGCAGGAGTGGAAAATACAGAAAAAAATTAACATTCAAACAATACAACATGCCCTTGAACATAACAGAAATGATAACGATGACGTCATGCGTTACTGAAAATAATAGGCAGAACCGCGCTAATAAAATCATCATAGGGAAGAGTACGTATTTCCCCATCAAGATCATTCCAAATTTCAATACTATGTGGAAAAAACGAATATTTAAAGCAGTTAGTACGAGACTGAAAAGGAACAATATTTAATGAATGAGATCGTCTGGTGCGTGAACTGGTAGAAAATGAAATATATTTACATCGCTCTATTCCACAGTCCTCATTAACAATTCTGTGCAACATTTTAATTCTATCAACCGTACGCCTTCTAGACAAAGGCTCCAGCCCCAGAGATGAAACAGCCGAGGAGGGCGAAAAATTACGGTCATACCTATTCAAAATAAACCTTATAGCCTTGGCCTGGATAGATTCAATGAGATTAATGTCTTTCTTAAAATAAGGATCCCAAACAACAGATCCATACTCCAAGATGGGCCTAACAAGGGTCTTATAAGCACAGAGTTTAACTTCTTTGGTAGAGCATTTAAGAGTACGTTTAACATAACCCAATTTTCTTAGGGCGCGAGAACAAATAAAGTTGACGTGCTTGTCCCATTTGAGGTTGGACGTGAAGAAAACACCTAAATATTTGAACTCCGTAACTTCATTTAAAATGACATCATCGATGCCATAGCTAAAAACTAAAGGGGTTCTCTTATTCGTAAATCTCATGAACACAGTCTTATCGAAATTAATATCCATTTGCCATTCCTTGCTCCAATTAAAAAAACGGATAAAGGATTCGTTAAGTAACAGTTGATCATTAGGAGACGAAATGTCATTGTACAGAATGCAGTCATCTGCATAAGACGAACTTTAACGTGGTGTTTTTCTATGACATCATTTGTATATAAAATAAATAAAAGAGGCCCTAACACCGAACCCTGAGACACCTGAGCTAACCGGAGTTTCCGAGAGAGAAGGCATTTCGCCTTCGAGAAGCGAGATAATGTCGCCTTTTACCGGATGTCTCTTTTGATCTGAAAGGATTTCTTTTTTTTTTTTAGGTTTATTGTGACGGATGTTGGTTCCGTGCAGCGATAAGTTTCGGTCAGGATTTTGAGATGGATGGGTGAATAGATGGACTGATAAGTAGAAAACCTACCGTTTTAGGAAATCGAAGGTTCAAACGTCTCAGCAGCGAGATACGGCATTGCCTGGGCATTGCGTGCTCGAGCGCAAGTAGTTTCCCCTCGAGCAGAGAGGCTAGATCCTCCATTGAGCTTAGTGACCTAACTTTAGTTCCCCTGTTTCAGTTTTACGCACAAGATTGCTATTCTAAACGTCTCGATCAGGGCGTCATGACCTTTTCCCAATCACCGAATGTACTTTCGCCAGTTTTGGTCAAAAGTAACGAGTAACGTAATTTGATAATCAATACCGTAAAAAAGTAACGAAAATACTGGCTCGTTGGTCATTCAGAATACTAACGAGTACGCGTTGCGCTAGCGAAATACGTAACGCGTTACCAGTAGCGTCGCCACATTAACGCGTTACCTCCAACACTGATCAGAACACACCGAGCAACTCCTGGTGAGGTCGGCCTATTTGCCGGTTTCAGTCGCACTTACTCTCTTTTCTATGGTCACGTGGCGTTCAGACTATGTGTACAAAATGTATTCGAACTCGTGTGCCATGTAAGGCAGACATTCCAATATTAAAAAAAGAAAAGAATATGAACCCCTTTCTTGTAGCATCCAAGAAACTGCAAGTATGCAATTTCTTCAAGAAACTCAAGAAACTGATCGAAAATAAAAATGGTGCATAAATCACAGGAAGTACATGTTCTACGTCATTCTCAATATGGTGACGTCATGGCGACGACGACAACGTGATGGCGACGCAGGACGAACCAACGTTGCGACGGACGTGGGCGGTTACTTTATTTTTTATTTATTTTCAAAATACTGCCAATCCCTATAAGGAGATTATAGCAGGTATGGTACAAATGAAAACAACAGATACAATTTTTGAGGCGCGCGAAAAACAGTATTGGAAATCGTCTCTTTCTTTCATATTGAAACAACAAAACAAAACATAACAGAAAGAACTAACTCATGAATTTACTAAGAAGGTCTAGTTCGAGAGCTTGAATGAACGCGTCCACATTTGTGTAGTTAAAAACTTCGGAACAGTCATTCGTGGTACCGGTCAATCGACCTTCAAGCGCAGAACAGCGAGCGGAAGGGATAGAAGTGCGAAACAATCGCACGACAAACGGTGCACGAAACTTCGTCGTCGTCACCCTCTACTCGCCGGAAAAGCGGAGAAAAAAAAACGCGGTCGGGTGTAGCCACGTGACTTCCGGCAACTCTCTCTTCCTTTACATTTCTCTCTCCTCCTCGGTACACATCGTCCCCCCAGACTTGTACGTAGTTCAACTACTCTATTCCAACGTTATTAGAACAACTCAGTTCTGGAACTCCGCTCCGGAGGGGGTCCCTTTGCGTGGCGCTCTGTTAGAGGGCGCGCGCTCCGCATTAATACTCGCTATCATCATCATTGACGGCGCGGTTCTGGCCTTTCACGGATAACAGCAGCAGACAACTTTCAAATTGTTTCTGCTGCTGTTGGTAGTCACACTTTCTACTTTTTACTGGCGAAAGGGCAAAAACTAACCCAAAACCATGCTGAACCCCGAGAGGAGTCGGGATTCAAAAGCAGCCTTGGAGCAGTAGCAGACGAAAACGCGTGGATTAATGCGCCGGCAGCGCCACCTAGCTGCCGAAAAATCGGAGCACGGTTTCGGACTCCCTCCAATGTACAGCGTTTATGGGAAGTTCCATAACTGAGTTGACCTAGTAACGGTGCTCTACTCAAGTTACTGTAGTTTCATTACTTTTCTGAGTTGTTTCGTAACTTTCAATTACATTTTTATTTCGGTAATTAGTAGTTTACTTGACTTACTTTTTCCGAGTAACTTCTACTTAACTTACAAATTACTTTTCAATTTTAGTGATAGGTTTGTTCGTCAACAAACATTCCTACACAAAAATAGATAAAGTGTTAACAGATCAGCTGATTTTTGCAAAGAGGGGGGAGCATGTAGCGTAGGCAGGGGGTGTGGAGGAGGGAGCGGCTTGGAGGGTTCGAAACCATCTAAAATTTGCACGAGCCCCCTATTGCAACAATCCTGCTACAAGGCGCGGGGAGTGGACCGACACGTCGCAAGTGAGGCCCAATAAATGCGTGATTATCGCCGAAGACTGCCATTTCTTTGTGTCCCGAAGCACACGGAGACGACGTATTCAAAGAAAGGGTTTGTCCCGCTTCTCCCCAATGTAGGAACTCCGCCCACTACACGAGGGGCACACACTGCAGCCTCACCCAATGGAGTTAACAAAATGCAGCACTCGCTCTGAAGCCCATCTGGTGCTCCCTGTAGTTTGTGCTGTACTTGAAGGATCGCGTTCTAAGGGGCAACGCAAAGGTGACGTCTTTGCATTGCCTTTTCTCCGAAACTCAGAATATGCAGATCTTTCAATATTCAAATATCTTTCAAGAAGCTTAATAACTCCTCTAAACGTTTTCGCAAAAAAAAATAAAAATAAATAATAAATAAATAAATAAAACAAAACTTATTGGAAGATTTTTAAGAATATATGGTACTTGAAGTACTATTTCAAGTAGGATTAAAAATGCTTGTACATCTACTTGAAGTACATTCTCTGAGAATGTACTTGCACTTTACTAATGTTTTTTTTCTGGTAATTGCTGAAGAATGTAAAATTCCCGACTTCAAAGTTCATTCCCCAAATTTGAAACAAAAATGGTATATTGTCATGTGAAAACGCGCTATCGTCTTTCGAGACGTCATCTGGTAATTTCTCGAGTGAAGTAATGGCGGCTATAAAACAGAAACAAATAAGTGCGTTATAAGTGTACTTTGTTAAATAGTTCGTCAGCGAGAATAAAACAACTCACTCCGTGGCGACTTTACTTTATCCAATATTTGCCGCCACTTCCGAAAAAAAAACGGATGCTCCTCCGATTACTTTTGGAGAAATGCATTCCAGATAAAGTAAAGAAAAAAAACTACGGTATGAAAGGGCGTCATGAAAGATTGTGTTAAAAAGTATTTGTACTACTTTAAACATATGTTGTATTTATAGTATTTTACTTCAAGTACATTGCACCAGTTGTAGTTACGATGCTTGAAGTGCATAACCTCTAACTTACTTTGTGTTTTACTTCAAGTACTTCTTAGATGTACTTTACGCAACACTGTAAACAAGCAAACACTGTCTGCAAAATCAAACTCCACAGCGGCTAAACCTCAAAGTAGAAATGATAGATCCGCAGTACATCACTGACCAGGAAACAAAAAGTACAAAGCAATTTATCACATAGAAGCGGAACCATCTATTAAAACATTTATGTGAAAACGCAAGCCGCGTTATATTTGGCTAGCAAAAACATTTATGCACGTTCTTGTTACTCTAAAAATATAAAAGTAACTTCAAAAGTAATTCGCTACTTTGTTCCGGTAGTATAGTAATTTACTCAATTATTTTCCATTTGAGTAACTTCTACTAGTCAAATTACTTTTGAGGCCAATACTCAGTAACTTAACTTAATTACTTTTTTTGAGTGACTTGTACATGTCTGCATCCACCTGTCGCGGCCATGTGCTTCCGTGCTCATGTTTTGGATTTGGTTTCGAGAGTTTTTTGCTTTAATAAAAATATCCGTGACCCTGTAGCAGCATATTGATTGGGTATGTAGACGCATTCAGGCAGCTGTGCATCGGCGTCGCCCAGACCTGTGCTCGTTACTTGAAAAATGTAATGGATTACAATTACAAATTACCGAGCCTCAAATGTAACGGATTACCGTTACAAGTTCTTTCGCTGAAAAGTAACGGATTACTTTACTCGTTACGTTACAAATTACTTTCACATTGCATTTTCTGTACACCTATCCAAAAAACAATAGAAACAATTTTGATATTTTTCAAAAATGTTCCACAGCACTACTTGTAATTTCTCATACGCCCGTATTATGGTAGACCTTGTAAAAATAACATATTGTATTTAAGAGAAAGAGTGTAGGCGCACTCCGTTCACCTGTAATCCGACAAGGCCCTGAAAGCTGCATCCACACCCGCCATCCATGATCCTCCTAGCTTACGGCCTCAAGAAATGATCCCTGGAATTGGGCAGACAAAGCTAGCAGTAAGCATGCTCAGTAGCAGCGTCTATTTCCGTTACGAGATTCGGAGCTAAAGAACGATCTACGAAAGCTCCCTTTGACTCTGGTGTTTCGCCTGTTATTCACAAGAAAGAAAAATCAGCAGAACCCATCCTTTGGGAATGATTATCTACGTTAATGCGAATAGCATCAAACGGTGCGGAGTTATGCGCGTTCGTTAGTGTGGCCGGCACACTCTAGATACGCCAGCCCACTCTTAAGGCGATTCTAAATTTGTTGACACTTTCACAGCTCTGCGCACGATCTCCGCAGCCCAGCACGTGCGTTTGTGTCACTTAGGAAGGCGAGCAAAGCACGCGCCATACGCACAAACACTCAAAATGGTACCGACCAGACTTTCTGGCGTCTCAGCTAGTCTCAACCAACGGTGAATGAAACGCTGGTTATATCTTTACCATAGGACGCGCTACAGCGCTAGTCGCAGCTACTGGTGCGCGCGCGTCATGCACGAGCTGCATCCGCCCGTAGGCTGAACACGGCCGCTACATCACCCTCTCCGAGCGCGGGAGAGGGTGAGCAGCGGCCGTGTAGCCTCACGAGAGCGCGAATGAGCCTTCGTGCATGGAACGTCGCGCGATGGTAAAGATATAAACAAGCGTTTAGAGTGCGCTTGAATGACTGCCTTCATAGCTCTGTGGTTAGCGCGTCTGCCTGCTGATCACAGTGGTCAACGGTTCGAACCCGCCGGCGCCGGTCTTTTTTATTTGTTTATCGACCCGCGGCGTAAGAGGTTAGATAGCCAGACAGCTATATAGATAGATAGATAGATAGATAGATAGATAGATACAGAGACGAAAAGTGCGTGAAGTATCCAAAGAATGCTATTCGCATTAAAAACTTGGTTCTAACGTTACAATGTATAGCCAGTGCAAAATACAGGTGTCCCAGCTTACCTTGATGTGCTTCCGTAGATTAGAGTTTGTTCTTGCTGATGTCAATGTGTGTGTGTGTGTGTGTTTTGGCAAGCAAAGTATGCATTGAACATTAAGAGATGGCCATGGAGACGACGGATACTCCATGACCGAAAACTCGACCAGTCAGAAAAAAGTGGCGGTCGCGGGATATCGATCGTTCATTGGTACTCACTTTCATACTGATATTCGTGGAGGCCAGAGGAGAGGAGGGCACAGGGAGCGAGAGAAGCGGTGGCCATCGGTCTCACAAAACAATAGAGGATCGCACCACTTTCACGCCGCCTCTCTCTGTCAGCACTCCTTAGATGGCCTAAACCCCTCCCCCTTTATGTTGACAGTTGACTGTAAAATGAGGAGCGGACTCGACCACCATGACCAGACAAGTAAACCAAAAGAAGTATCGTCCGTACCCTCGTAGAAGATGCTCTTAGCCTCGTGCCGGGCGCTTTTCAGCCGTGCACCAAGAGCGCGCTAGAATAAAGTATTAGCGCACATCAAAGACAAAGAGAATTCGCCCTCCTCGCGCGAGGCTACATCATCTGTTACGCGAGTTGTGAACCCGCGAATCGGTGGGGTACGGACCCGTGTTTGATGTCTGTGCAGGTGGCGGGAGACGTCGAAGAAGTCGGAAAGGGTGAAACGGTGTAAAAGACAAAAACAAATAAAAAGGAAGAGCTTTCTCCTACCCGGGAGAGGAAAAAACCATGATGGAAGGCGACGGAGAGCCTACTCGGCGTTCTCTTACTAGATCTTTGTCTTTCGTATATTTGCACATGCCTTGGCCGTTTTTCTAGGGGTTCTAGTGACCGGTCATACAAAAAATAATGTTTTCTGTTCGGCTATTTTCCCTCCGTGATGTTTTATATTTTGTTTAAGTTGCCCTCTTTACGCTGCTGAATGTTCGGCTCATATTGCTCCAGTTACTGTATTATGCTCATAATTTTTAAAAAGTAACGAGTAATTAAAGTAATCCGTTACCAATATTTTGTAACAAAATTACATTACAAATTACTTCCGAACAAAAGTAACAATTACAAAATTACTTGAAAAAGTGATAGATTACAAGTAATCCGTTACTTGTAACTGTTTACTTCCCAGGTCTGGCTGCCGTCGCCAAAACTGACCTTCAGTTTTTGTGTCCTCTTATTCCGTCCGCTTCACTTCCTCATTGCAACAGCAGGACAGGTTATTGTCACTTTAGTTCCTACTGTGTCCTTCTCCCTAGCGTACCCCTTCCCCCTCTCCTCACATGCCACCAAGGCTCCATCGTCCGCAACGCCCAAAGTAACAGCCTCCCCACCCCAGCATCTACCTTCTACGAGGTCTACTCCCTGAGGACCCTCCCCCTGCATCCACTGCGGCGACCGCCCAAATACCCATCACATCTTTTGGATCTGTCATCCCCCTCCCCCTCCCCAGCCCTCCCTAACCCCACCTCCCTGTCCTTCTTCCCCAACTCCGAGTGGCTGACTACGGCTACCACACTCTTAGGTCGAGTTTAACTGGCTGCGTACATCCAGTCCTCTCTGGAGCACGCTACCAGAGGGCCTGGACTGAGGCCCCTGATCATATTCTTTGCGCCTAATAAGTTTTATCACTCTCTTCCTCTCTCTAGTGTGGGCCTTTGGAGAGGCTTGTCAGTGCCCGCTTCAGTGGCTCGGCATCTCGGTAAGAAAAGAGAAAATCGGCAATGTCTGACGCTCAGTCTGACGCGTGTTTAAAGCGTCTATAGTCTCCTGACAAAATATTAAATCTCCTGGCGCAAAAAAAAAAAGTATATTATACGTTGGGGTTATCCGTGTCCCTTTAAAAACGCATTTATAAATGCCGATATTGCCATTCCTCATGATCTACCGTAACTGACGACGTCAGAAGCTTTTCATGACGCTAGCCTTTGCGTTGTTCTGCGTAGATTTTTTATCACTCGGAGCCAGGAAGATGACGCGATCTCTTTTTCCCTGCTCTTCCCTGTACACCGGAAGGTTTCCCGGAAAAGGAACGGGCGCCTTTTTCCCGTCGCCCGGTCTGCCCGAAGGGTTGAGTTGATCACTCGCCCAATCTGCCGTCGTCCGAGGCTCATTAAGAAGGCAGAGCGGACAGCTTCCGATGCCCGCCCGACGGAGCCGGTCGTCCGACACTCGGCCATTAATTGATCGCCCGTTTGCGCCTCCGCGCCTTCGTGCGATGCCTTTCCTGCGCGTCGACAGGGCCCAGTCACGGAACAACAGGGATCACGTGACCACCTTCCCCCAACTTCTCAGCTCGTTTTACTATTTTGAAAGTTATTTTGACGTCCCCCGTCAAAATATGTTACTGCTTATGTTGACATCTCGAACTTCTGAGCTTCGGAGTTCGGACTGGAAAGGAATCGAAAGTGGCGGTCGAACAAATATCTTGCTTGCAGGCGGTGTCATGGTTCAACGCGCATTTTCAGAAAAGAAATGTGCAATGGACTGCAGTTTTTATGGACTTCTAAATAATGTAAAATGCAAAACAAAATCTCGTATATCAACTTTGAGGCTGCACGTAACGTTTGCTTGGTTGTGCCCAGCATTACAAAATGCGGCACTGTTACTTTTCACAATTTATTTCGCACGTTTACTATAGACAAAGGGGCGGAGTATCGTGTCATCAAATTTACAGTTGACCGGAAAATGCGTGTATCTCGTACAACCGCGCCAGAACTTTTGTTTGTTCGCACGGGTCAAGAAACACCGAGAAGGCAATGTCGGCAGTCGCTACCTTTTTATGGGACAATCGGATCGTTTGGTCAGATCGCTATACACGAAGCAAAAATAAATCTAGCCTAAGCAAGGAACTCGGGAGGCACGGTTAACAGCAGGGCGGGAGTCCAGTGCAAGGCGTGACTGCAACCGTGCGAAGACTTGTTCGCACGATATGGAGGCACAAAACGTCTGCCAACTTTCCCAGTGTTACGTAATGTACGCACCTACATTTGTTATGTGCAAGAAAGACAGAAGGACATCCAGCTCGCCTTTGTTGCAACTGTTTAGGTGAGACGTACGCGTGCCGAAATGACGTGCAAGCTTATCGCTGCCGAGCGTATCACGTCCGAAAGGATGAACTCTCGATCCTGCCCCACACACACGCTGAAAATATTTGCACCGATTCCACTGCCAAATATACTCCGTTTTACCTTATGTCCGAGCGCAGCGGATGCTACGAGCCATCGGAGCCAATCCAAGGCCGTGTGAGTGTCACGTGACCTTGAAGAGGGGGCCCAGCGATAAGGGGGTAAAGGTGGGTGAGGAGGAGTGGCAAATCCCGTGCGCCGACACCTGGAATCCTGAGTGAAAGATCGCGAAAGAGAGCGACAGATACACGAGAGAAAGAAAGCATGTTGCCAGTTGAAGGACGACAGTCGCAATGGTAATCGCGAAGACTGAAACTCTCAGAAATATAAACAGTGATAATTTAACCTTGTAAACTAAATTTGAGCTATTCTAACACTGGTAAAAAGCAATCTACTCATTACGCTACATTAACTTCCTTCTGTCGAAATCTCGAAATCTGGTGGTTGAGCGGTTTCGTATTCTGATTCTCTAGCCGTGCCTAACGAGGTAGGCTTTCGCGCCCACTCTGCGAAGCTCTGGTATCTGGTTTAGTTAAGCGTTGACGCGAGGCCGCACATCTGCGCGCTATGCGAAAAGAAAGCTTCGAAAGGAACGCGAATATCTTCCACCGGTAAGTTCGCGGATTGTTGAAGTTCATGAAACCGTTCTGATGATATAATTATATTCGCATAATCGAAGGCAGTTGGTAACCATGTATGGGCCCCCGAGGGTCTGCTGCATGCTCCGCCACTTGCGGCAGCCAGAATGCATGAAAATGGCGACCTTTTCCTCGAGAGTTAGTATGTACGATCTCTATGCCAGCGACGAGCGGAAAGCGGCTGCGTCCACAGAGTGGGATTGGCTGGGATAGCTCGTAGCGTCCGCTGCATCCGGACGTAAGGTGAAACAGAGGATAGGACCGAAACTTCTTGGACACGCGACACATGACTCCGTCAACACGTGAGTGACGTAAGTTTACACAGCACTGACAACTCCATCAGAAACCGAACAGAACGAAAGACGAAACCACAAGCGAGAGAGAGAAACGCCGGGGAGGAGGATGAACACGATCAAACTGAAAGAGGAACAGTGACCACGTAGGTGGTCACGGGATTCCTGTTGTCAGGTGACTGCGCCCTGACGACGGGCAAAAAAGGCGTCCCCTCCTCGGTTGAAGCGTTTCGGCCAGCGTCCGAGTTCCCCTCGCCCAAGAGCAGTCAGAAGTGAGGGCCCTCAAAACGTCGTGAGTGGCGGATCTGTGGCAGCAGCGCTTAGCTTGTGGCCGCGTCTCACAATGACGCTAGCAGGCGCCGATAATCTCGCCGAGCGTGTTTGCCGCTTGGGGCGGGGATACACAACCAATGATCGCCTCCCAACCGGCTTCTGTCTCCTGGCCGCCCACAGAGCGCGTTACGGCAGAACAGTCGCCCATCTGCCGCCGTGCCACCGCCAGGATGACGCCAAGCAACCTCGTCGGAGTGTTGCCTCACCTGCCGCAACTTGAAGGGACCAGATAAACACCCGGAGACGCCTGTCGGCATCACTCGCACTGTTTTGTTGCTCGTCGCGATCTTTTTTTTTTTTTGTATGAAGAAAAATGTTTGCGTGCGCTTTGCAAAGCCGCTTCGGTGGCTCCGAAGCAAAGCGCCTGGCCTACGGAACCTCGTGACGGGTCGAATCTCGGCCAAGGTGCCCGCAATATGACGGAGGCGCGCAAAAGAAGGTCTGTAATGGCGATTTCGGTTGCACATTGAAATATCCTAAGGGTTTCCTACCGAAAAAATGTCCACTTTGCAGACAATGGTCCGCAAACTGGATTTCAGGTTTCCAGCTAGAAACCCAGTTAGATTTTCTGTTCCATGCTACTCCAGTTTATACTGGTGTTTTCAGTAGGGTTGTAGAAATTCATCCTTAGTCGTCCTTTGGGGCGTGCCAGATGCCCTTCGTTGGTGTCACGTAAACACTAAAATTTGATTTCTCCTTGTTCGCATGCGGGTTGCTACAAGCGGTTTTTCTGAAGCTTTCTCTGCTCGGAGATAACGGGGGCCTCGATTCCTCCGTCATTTGGACCGCAGAGATTAGATGCACGGGCATTGTTTACGGTGCAGTAAGCCGCGACTGTATAAGATTTAAACCGCAGAAAGCGTGCAACTAAGACCCGTTTCCCCGTTCGAAGCTGCTTTTCGTAGTCAGGTAGGAGTAGAGCGAGCGACATCACTCGAAACTTCTCGTCGCGGTTCCGACGGCCGAAGCGCAGTCGTCCACACGCACCAAAAGTTCGGGGGTTCGCAGCTAAAAGGCGCGGCGATCGAGGAGGAAGTTGCACACTGCGCCAATCAGGAAGCTGCGCCGAAAAGACGCAGACAGGCGGGGAAGACGAATGGCTCCCGCTACGTCCGATCGCCCCTTTAATGGAAGGGGGAAAATCCCGGAGCAATTAGACTGGGACCTCCCGCGGCCCTCGCCCAGCGTCCAGCTGCTCTAGCCAGTGACGCACGCGCGTGTGTGCGGGCTTTTCCATCTTCGTCCGCTCCGGTCGTGCGGTTATCTCGTCTTGGAAAGTACGCCTCGAGAGCGGCCTTCCCTTCTGCCGCCATGCTGCTGGACGTCACTTTAGGAGGACCAGAGTAGCTCTATTGGCTTTGATTGGGAACTCATCGTGACAAACGAGCTCTCGTAGAGGATGGCCGTTCTCTGGAGGCTCGACCACAGCGGCACTTTAAGCCCGAGAAGAACGCCGGCAGCTACTTTCTCTTCTGGAACACCCAAACGCTGCAATCTACAGGGAAAGGGGGGAGGGGTCTTTGCATTTTTACTCGTGTAAATGAAGTCTGGAGAGTGGCTCTGAAGTACAACCTTTCACGTACCACGTCCTGCTGCAATGCCCCTTCGGATCGCAAATTTCGGTATCAAAGATACGAGGGATGGGCGTGTGACGAGTTCTGCCTTTAATGCACTTTGGTGATCGTCGGTTTTGGTTCAAAACGTTCTTCGCAGTGACCGGCTTTCCGAGTGCTCTGCTGGACGGCGAACACTGTTAATGATGTTCGACGACGTACGTGCACAAGCACTCCGAAACGTGCCTACGTCGTCTCTTTTCCGCAGGACACGCGAGGGACCAATCACTGACGATCTGCGGGCCGCGTTCGGCAAATAACGTGGCGCAGCAAAACGGTCTGTCTCAAAACACCACCATGGCGAAAGTCGCGCCCCTGTTCTCGTGCTCGAGCGCGTTTTGAAGCCCAACTCATTTCCGAAGTGTAATCCTCCAATCAGTGTTGCCCCCGAGTGCCTCGCAAATCGGCCAACCAGATACGATAAAAAAAAACATTCCAACCAGAGCATCGTGATTCGCTCGGACGCGCTCCGTCCTACCCGAGCAGATGCGTTTACATTGCGCAGAAGCCAAGCATTTACGGTGTGAGGACCGGCCGGATAAATCCTCAAACAGAGCCGACGGCACCGCTGACTCCTGGGCCACCAGCCCTGGGCCAACGCCGATGGCCAGAGTCGACTACCACGGAGAGCCCCCGCGCGCCGAGCTACGAGGGACACACACCGACGCTTTGGCCGACGAACACTCTTGCAAGATCTCGAGGGAGGACGGCAGGGGACCCACGAGAACACCGAAAGTCTCACCCTGTCCACTTAGCGAGGGCATTGTCCGGCAGGAAGTCGGCAACGGAAAGACAAGCCATTTCAGGTATCATCCCATACGCGGAGAAAAGGACGGCGGATTAAACATGGCCGCTCGATTCTGGCTCTGTTTCTGGGCTGCCGGTACAACATAGACTAAACAAAGAAATCAGTGCAAACATTTCGTTTCCGTGCACCTTTAAGACACTCCATTGTCCACCACAAACCCCGAAGGTTGACGTGATTCGTGTATGCCCACTTTATCTCTGTAGAATCAAATCGGTCATCCCTGCACAAATCATACTCCCACATCGACGTTTGGCGCACATCTGGAGACAAATTGATATTATCCATTGAAATGCATTTCCAGAGAGGGGGCATAAACAACGCGCTAAAGACGATTCCGCCTTTTAGATGGTTCTGCCACACGATGGTATGTTTGCGGAGGTGCACCTCTTTACAGGAAAGAAGACGGGCCTCGTTTGGAGAGGAGCAACTTCGTAGTGTGCAGTTCGCGAGTGCAGGACATCCAGTTCACGCTGCATGGGAAACAAGAAGACAATATTCGTATTTTTTGATAAACCAGTATCGTACCTCGATACTAATAAAAATTCTAGCGAATAAAAAAGGTTTTTAAAAAGTACTATTCGGAAATTGCTTTATTTTCGAAACGTTTGCTCGTTCAAATGTTTGCAACGTATTTTAACTGGTGCATATAGCATTGCATTTGTATTCGATAAAAAGAGTTAAGTTGGCACTTTCTGCGATATCAAGTGCATTAAAGGGACCATGAAAAGGATGTTTCAACTTTTTCCTCCTTAGCTTTCCTCCTCGACTCAAAAGCGAAATGAGACGTGGTTGTGGACATGCTTGGGCACCGGTGCGATGACTACCAGCTTCCAGCGTTCTTTTAAGCCCATTATGGAACTTGCCACTCGCAAGTGATGATAACAGCCGTCACAGCACTCCTTGGCCCCGAACGCCAATTCAAAATATTCGTCTACGGGTCGGTTGCTGACGAGCGCATAGGTCCGCGTGACGCGGTGCTCGTGTCGAACGCTGCTCCCTCGCTCGGCTGGGAGAACTTCCGTTTCCGGCGGGAAGGCATACTTCACGTCACGACCACGTGATTTCACATCTGGGGGGCCGAGTCCGGCCGAGTCCAGGAGGAAAGCAGACTCGAGGTTTCATCTTCATTCTTGTAGAAAACTGGAGGCAATAAAACGAAAATGGATTCCTGCTCCGGGTTCTATGAACATTGACGATTCATTGGGGTCTTCAATCGAAAAAGCTGGAAAATCATTTCATCGTTTCTTTAAACGGGTACTCCTGACATTTCTTGAGCTACCTTAACTAACTATATTTTCTGACTCCTCCGGCCTTTCCTCTTTCCGGTATGCTATTTAGTATCGCGAAATTCATAATAGTTATTGTGAAATCGGCAAATGAAAATGATAGAAAACCAACATTCAAATATACCCGTACTTTTTAGTACCGTGACCTCAGTGGTGGGTAGGCTTGCCAGTCGAGCATGCAGTCTACAAAATATAATATGCCGATCATAGCTTCGGTGCTGGAGCGCGGGTACTGGATCGAGCTTCCAAAGCATTTATTCGAGTTCGACACCATAAAACTGCTTCCAATCAGTTGGAACCAATTGTACACTCCAAAGAGTGAACCTGCCCTCTAGCGACGTCAATTTTTCCGTTGTTGCCAGTAGAGACTTTCAGTTTGAAAAAAACGCGGTGAGGAGCAAAATTGTAAATTCAATAACTTCGCAAAAAAATATTTTGACCCAATATTTTGGATACTGTTTTAGCAAGGTTTGTTTGTGAGTTTAGCGAAATTTCAAGCAAATCGGGGACCATGAAGAAATCGCAGGACTACCCCTTTAAGGTATCCTAAATAGGTCACAGGTGATGACTAGCCAACCCTTTTTTCTCTCAATTTTATTTTAAAATATTTTAAATGTAGCGATTCATTAAGCATAATAAAATCTACTTGGAGAGTGTCGCGGAAGAGTCTCAGTAGAGTAGCTTAGGAAGTGATGAAATAGCGAGCGGTTTAGCATGCGATGCAGACAGACGGTAGAAACGTCATTTTGTGCCTTAGCCGCTTTAGTAATTTATATCTTTAAAAAATCCAGCAAGCTTGTTGTTTGCATTCCCTTTCATTTACAGAATGATCTCCGAAACATATCTTTTCTTTTGTCAAAATCTAAAATTCGGCCCCAAAACCCGTGTTAGATTTATGATTAAAACACCCACACACAAAAAAACACACCTCGTGGTTGATTTTGCCCAAAATATGAAGCTATAGCTAAAGTACCAGTTACTACTAAAGACGGTGGCCAAAACATGTTAAAACAGTTCCAGCCTCACATATGTTTTTCCTTTGTTTTCTAAATAACATTTTTAAGTGTCCCCTAAATACTCGAAAGCCTCTAGTGGTACGCAAACTGAAACACTACTTTCGTCCGTTTTGTTAATAGAGATGTCTCAAAAATGACCGTCGTCTGGATGGAAAATGGAGGGCAAAGCAAAATAAAAATGTTTTTACGACAATGCATACTCCAAGGGTAGGCGAAGAGACCACCCTGCAGACACTCGTGCGTCCCACTGATAACACGAAAATTGTCTGCAGCCATTTTCGAAGCGTGTACGAAGATGCTTGGATCGAGGTCCGCAAATAATTCTGTCATGACGTGTGCAGCGAACGTCTCGCTTTTCTTTTGTAGGAACAGGGTGGGCGCGGCTTTAGGCTCTCAGGCTCTGGCCCGTTTTAGCGCATAATGAGTTCCGCCCGGTAAGCCATAACGCGCAGTGGAAGTACAAGGTCTGTCCGTGTCCTGGAACGCATGGACGAAGAGCCAGATGCCGTCGGTACGGCGCCAGGCCCTTGCAACGGCCGCACGCCCCGTGGCCCCCGAGGACTCGTTCCGTGCCGCCTGGATGCAGGACCCTCGCGGCACGCCGCTGGGGCCTCACCGAGACACTGGCTGCGCCGGCAATTCGCCTCCGGCGGCAATGGCCGTTCCCGTGCGGACACCCGATTGGGTTACGGCCAAGGAAATAAGCTCCATTGGGGCCTTTCGTAACACAGGAGGAAGTAACGAAAGGAGGAGAAACGTCGACGACAGGAGCGCCGTTTGCGAGGGGTGGAGAAGACGCTGAACAGGGTTCGAACAGCAACACCGAAAATCAAACGTGTGCCCGTTACTTGAAAAACTGTAATGGATTACAATTACAAATTACCGAGCCTCAAATATAATGGATTACCGTTAGAAATTACTTTCGCTGAAAAGTAACGAATGACTTTACTCGTTACGTTACAAATTAATTTCACGTTACTTTTCCCATACACTCATCAAGAAAAGCATAGAAAAAATCGTGATGTTTTCAATAATATGTTTTGATATACTACTTTCCATTTCTCATACTCAGGAGAAGGAAAACACGATGAAAGGCGATGGAAAGAGGTAGAGCCTCTGGGTGTTCTGTTTTTTATCTTTGTTTTTTCGCATATTTGTATAGGCCTTGCACGTATTTTGGGTGGCTCTAGTGACCAGTCATACAACAAAATCTTGTTTTATTTGCGGTTCTACTTTTTTTCACAATGTTCATATTTTTTTTTTTACTTGCTAGGTCCAAGGCTGCTGAAACGCCAACTCCTCTTTCTGTATTACGTTCATATTTTTATTTAAAGTAACGAGTGATTAAAGTAATTCGTTACCGAATAATTGTAACGAAATTACATTACAAATTACTGCCACAGAATAGTAACGTGACAATTACAAAATTACTTAAAAAAGGAACAGATTACAAGTAATCCGTTATTTGTAACGGATTACTTGCCAAGTCAGCACCAAATGAACACACGCGTTTTTGCACCAAGGTTGCCATTTCTCGAGCCTGTAGTTTCGGTTGTGTTGTAGAACGAAACTTGAGGCAAGACGTCTACAAAACTACACGAGGCACGAAACACTTACGGTCGTAATTTAGGGACACATCCTGGCAGTGCTTGAAGTCTCCGTAAATCTGCGGAGGGTCATACAAACTCTGATTGAAGAAGGGGGCTCCTACTCGATACACACAAAAGCGACTTGACAAGTGTGTAAGTGTAGCACGTCATTTTTTGTAGGAAACAAGAACGCCTCACGACGTGATACAACTTGTGCGGTGTCACATCATGTCTTATTTTAAACATCGATAGTTACGATTATGGCTTTGTCACCACCAGAGGTATGACAGGGGGTCTCAGACCCCTGTTGAATTTGTTGGGAGGTCCGAGATCCCCCCTGAATTTAAGCACAGAATCGTGGGCTAAAAACACCCATAACTCCTAAATTGAAAAATCGTAGCGGAGGCAGAAACCAGCACCGCTATGTACCGATTTCTACAATATCAATTGTTCATATCGGATGTTTGTTTTTTTGTTTCCAGCGTTAAAGGTAGACGCTTCCCCATTCGCACAAATATTCCGATGAGGCAAAAGGTGGCGTTAGCGTCCTTTTGCACGCCTCAAGTGGAGCGCCTGGAAGAACAGTCTGCTTTGGCAACCCTTTCCGCTGACGTCACTGCGTCCGTAACTCCATCTCACAACTCTCCGCAATTAAGACAAAGGCGCATGAACCTGTACTTTATCTCACAAACATATCTGGCCTGTTTGCTCGAAGCCGGTTAACTTTAACCGCGGCAAAAAGTTAACTGCCCTTCACTACTAGGGTACGTAAAAGTACCAAGCCAAGTTTGACGAGGGCTGGATGAGCGATAGCTTCACGTTTTATTATGGGGTGCTAGCTGGTGTTGTTGCGAATGAAAGTGGCTTTCTTGGAAAAGTTCCTGAAAATGGGGGACCGAGAACGCGCGCTGCTGGGTTTTCGCGGCGCATCGCGGCATAACTTTCAGCGTAAGCAACACTTTTGTTGCCCGTGGTACAGGTGTTGAGTAAGGTAAAATAAATTAACCCTTGTTCGGAAACTTTCTAAATGTTGGCTGCCTGCAGTGAAGAAAACCTGGTTGAAATTTCCTTCCAAGTTCGAAAGGAGACGAAGAAGTTCAGTCCCAGAAACGACAAGGAAGAAGTGAGCAGTGAAAGGCGGGCGGTACACCGGCAGCATGGTTGGCCAGCGTGTGAACTGTGTGCTGTAACATCACTACGTTGGAATGTGGAACCCGTGCAGGCTGGCTGCTCAGTGAAATAGACCTGCACTAAATCACCCAAGCATCGATGGAGAACGTCTGAAAGTGCCAATTCTACGCTCCATGTGCTCTGGCCTTCCTGGTGTAAAAGATTCGAGCAAATAATTAATAATACAGGCTCGGATGAACGCTCGCGCAAGGCAAGATTTGTTTTAGGCTTTTGCTTTAGAAGAGCTACTTAGAGCTACTACTGGACGCCAGCACGTGCATCGCGTGTAACTACAGTCGGTAGCATGCACCATGATGCTAGGGAAAGTTAGCCAAAAGGTCTGCTGGAAAGCCAGCCTGCGTTAACAATAAATTGTGTGCCTTCATGTGCGCTTTGCTTGGGGTGATGACATCTGGCCATTTTGTTTCCAATTCTTCTTTTTATTTTTTGTTCTGGAGCACGGGCAGAAAGGTGTCCCTGCACGCGCTCGCCAGGCGCTGACTGTGCTACGGCGACATTTTGTTTCCGGCGATTTCTTTGTATTTTCTTCAGGAGCGCGTGCCAGCGCCGCATCAGCCAGTGGTGTACCTCGGCTTCAGTAGCCATTGAGGCACGCCATCACCCGGCTCCAAAGACGCCATGCCGACAATCATCATGCGTCCATGTAGGTCAGAATAGCCAGGATCGAGACTATCAAATCAAATTCAAATCAAATCAAATTTTATTTAGACAACCGTCGAGGAATACAGCTGTCTGGGAGGCCGCCACTAAAGGCATCGGCATGCCCGACAAGGCGACAGCCCCTTCCCCCCCTCTCCACGGCCACAAACAGAAAGTCTCAGGGGCGAAATTACTATTTGGTCATTAAATATCAAACATAAAACCATAAGTGGTACAAAACAATGTATTCAAAGAGAAAAACAATGAACCAAACCAGACTCGCCCCGCACGTAGGACAAACAACAACGAGGCACATCAATTTTATACCTGCACAAACACGGCAAACAAAGGGGCCACAAACAAACATATATAAAAGCCACAGTCATCTCTACAAAGATATTTTAAGCCTGCAGAGATGCTGCACAAAACAACATACGCAATAAAATAATTATACTCAAAAAAAAAAATATGCTGTTTTTGAGTAAATAATTAGATAGACATTTGTTTTTTCTTTTAGTTGTATAGACATACCTCCCAGAATAATGGCCGTGAGATCAGTGGTCATTCAGAAGTACAGGTATTGATAATCTAATGTTTGTGTGCTATAGTTTCAGTGTATCTTTGCCTCTGTAGCTGGTGTCAGTGCTGCAAATGTAGGGATGATCTTTCCAAAGATACGTACTGAAAAAGATAGTTGGTTCTAATTTGATTTGATTATAGATTAATAAAGATAATTTCATTTGTAACATTTCTAATAGTCAATATTCGGTGCTTTCTAAAGAGTGGAGCAGAGTGACCTGGAAAATGGGCATTTTCGACCAAGGCAGGGCCTTTTTCTGTAATAGTGTGCAGGGTTTCTATATTTGTTCTTACTGTGGTCCCCCATACAAGGAGAAGCAGTAGTGAAGACGTGAATGAACCAAGGTGAGTAGACAGTTGTTTTTTTACCCAGTGAGGCAGCACATTTAAGTTCATGATAACTGATAGAGCGCAGATTTCCGTTCTTACTCTCTGCACATGGAAAGACCCGAATTTGAGCTAAGAACAGAAGCATCTAAGAACCGTATGTGATATAACACGTTCGATTGTCGCCTTTAAAATTGAATTTGAATCTCCTGTTGAATACATTTATTTCGTGGCTCTGAAAATATATACTTATTTTTTTCGTGTTTAATTGAATTTTGTTTGCTCTAAGCCACGATGATAATCTTTGCCATGCGTTCGTTTCGTACTCAAGCATTTTTAGGCTTGTTCCAGAAAAAAATACGTTTGTGTCATCAGCATATAAAATTATATCTGGTGTTTGATAGTATTCTTATAATAAACAGGTAGATTAAAATAAGAGAGGTTGCGAAGATATATTGATTCTGTAATTAAATTATTTAATGACAATATTTCATCTGGTACTGATAACTGTATATTGTGAACGATTTGAGATAATAGCTTTATTAAAAACTAAGTGAAATTTTCAAATCTACATTTAAGAATTTTCTTCAAAAGAATATGATGCTTGATTGAGTCAAAAGCTTTTTTGTGCTTGGGAAACACTCCTACTGTATATAACTTCTGCTCGAAATTGTCAATTATTTTATTGTTTATGTTTAGCAGCGCCAATCAGACGATTTTTGCTTCTGAAAGCCATAATTGTTGATCAGCTATAACATTATTTTGTTTAAAAAAATGTATTAGTCGTGTACAATAGCTCCCCAGAGCTTGGAAAAAATGGGAAGAACGGAGGCTTTGGTCTGTAGTTATTTAGGTCATTTTTGGACATTCTCGTGAATCACCGACACTCGTATATTCACTGTCTGAAATATGCTTACTTAGAATAGATTACATATATGAGATTGGCCCACTAATTAAGTAGAGCAACCGCTTTTGATACGCGATTTTATACCATTTTCTACCTATAAGAATGTTATTCTTAAGTTTGTATTAGCTGTATACTTCGGTTTCAGTAGGAACAAAAATATTGAACTCTCAATACCCGGTGAGATGTAAGATTCGTAATCACAACTACCAATGACATTGCCAGGGGAAGCACCGACATCAAAAAGTGGGCATTAAATTTATCAGCAAGCTTAGCCCCTGTACAGGACATGCCTTCAATTATAAGTTCAGAAATATTTTTTCTTTCGTTTTTAGAAAGTAGGTCGTTTACATTTTTCCACACTTTTCTGGGGTTATTATATATATCTGCGAACTTATTTTCATGATACAAATTTCGTGCTCGTTTAATATCAGCGCCTAGTTTATTTCTGCCTTTTTTAAATTCAGCTAGATAATCCGGATGTTTTGTTTTTTATAAAAAGAAGAGCTTATCTGTCTATTTTCCTAAGAAGTAGCATCAATCCAAGGCTTTCTAGACTTCCTGTTCCTTTTAAAATGGAACCATTGGAAACGCTTTCGATCATATAGTATCTGCCTTGTAGAAAAAAGTCGTGGCGCGTAAATAATCAACCCAACCGAACAACGTAGTTCCAGTTTTCCCTCCTCGACTGAAACTTTGAACAACATATTACCACAATGACCTTATACATAATGGGTGCATGACTTGTGGGTTCTTTACGTTGTGTTAATAGGTGTAATAAAAATAGGTAAATGGTCACTGAGATCCGATAGCAGAACACCCGCCTCTAGCTCATTCACCTGACAGTTTCAGGTAGGCGACAGGTCAAGCAAGGTCTGGAGACATTTCCGTCACCCTGGTCGGGACATGAATTACATTTTCATGACCAAAATAATGAAAAACATCAAGAAGCCTTTGTCCGGCTGGATCTGCCGATAATACATCTATATTAAAGTCACCACAAATAATAGCATGTTCACCGATTTCGGTGCACCATTCCAGGGCATGTTTTCCAGGAATTCTAAAACGTGGCTACTGTACCCGAAGGAGGTCTATACACAACGACAACTATGGTACCTGCACACTTTACCATGAGAGACTCATAATGGGGGTTAATTATAGAGAATTCCGACAACGACATGTACATCTAGGTGTTCCCTTATGTACAAAGCGCCACACCCCTCCTCGACATTGTCCCGGGACATTTGACGTGCATTCATATCCTGCGTAAAGTGAACGACATCGTAGTCGTTTGAAAACCAGGTTTCAGTAAAAGCTAAAAATATCAAATTATGGTTGAACTGATCGAGTAACATGTCAACACCTCGTGTCTTATTTCTCAGTCTTCGCGCATGTTCAAATGAAACAAAGAAAATCGTTCTTATCGTGCAGTGACGCCGCTGCTCTGCGCTTAGCGATTTAAGTGAGGTAAGGAAAGGAAAGCCTCCTGCACCATTCATAGCTGACAAACGCGTCCAATATTGCAGCTACTACAACACATATTTCAAGCGAGCGACACTCACGCTCACAGGGACACCGCCAGAGACCCGCCGTCCGCCGTCCTTACTCTACCGGTCACGTGACCTAAAATTCCCCCTCGTAGGAAATGCGGTTACCTTTCTACTGCGGTTAAAGCGAACGGGCTTCGAGCAATTGGGCCCTGCATGTGCGACAAAAGCATGGGCTTGAGCGCGTGGCTTTCGAAAGTGCCTTCCTATGTCCGAGTTCTTGTACAGACAAAACGCATTCGCTGAACTAGTTCTCGCGCCTGTGCCTTTCTTTTACCCAGAACACATTGTGAGACGGACTATACACCTTCCATAAAGCGCACGAGGGCGAGTTCATTGCTGAGTTTTATGCGCGGGTGCACGCGCACTTAGCGCTGGGTAGACTGTGATTTTGTAGACAGTGGAAACATTCGGAGACCTTTCCAAAAAGGGCCTTTGCCGGTTCCATTTTCAGTCTTCGTGCGTACGGAGCGTGATTTGCCGCTTTCGAAGCGGCGAACATGCACGTGCTGGGCTGAAAGATCTCTACGCTGTGGCTGAGGGCTTCTAAACGTTGGAATGGTGCGAGTACCTCGGCAGAATGCTGTCTTGTTTGAACGAAAACTCGTGCATACTATGAACTTTCGAAAAGCACGCGCTCGTGGCCGTGCTTTTTTCTGGAATAATGTTTGTGGGATGAAGCGAGGCAGCTGCTCGACGAACCGAAACGTCGTCGTCGATGATCCGTCCGCCTCATTGCGGTTCCGGCCTCTTTACCGATGCAATTGGCACCGGTTGGATCCAGACTTGGAAGCAACGCCTTACTTGACCATACTTAAGGAAGGCTAGGCCCATATTTCTTCAGGAAGGAACGGTCCGACTTCTGGACGGGAACCAGTATTCCAGCTGGCGCCTGTCATTTGGTCGGCCAGAGAACGCCAGATAGACCATAGGAAAACGTGTACGACGTATGTCAGTATATATACACAGTTCTTCTTTAATGAACGCGGCGAGCAATTATTAAAGATATTGGAAGCGGCTTCGTAAGAGCGGCATATTTAGAGACGTAGTAATACGAATACCTTACTTTCCTTCTTTGGAATCGCAGTAATGAGTAACGTATTTTGCTACCTTTTGAGTGAGCAAACGCGTGTTTGGTCACTCCCGTAAAGGTCGTGGAATGAGCGGCGGACGTTCGGCCCCCTCCGTGGCCGAAATGAAGGCAGCTTTTCAGAAGACACGCGATCCATCTGCCGAGCACAAAATGGGGAGGGGGAGCGCCTCTCTCCCCTGCTCCAAGTCGCAGCTCGAGGCGATAATTAGAGCGAATTTAAATTGGGGACGCGCCGCCGCTGTTCTAATTGTCTCGCAACCATTCCCCGCTCCCTAGCGCTCCGCTCTCCGTCTGCGATCATTGGGCGCCGCGCTTGCGACCAGACTGCATTAGCTCCAACTTTAACCCAATTCCTGCTTTCCGCTCGGCAACGAGGCCTCGGGGAAACCGAATTCCCGCCTTCCCTTCTAAGGTATTTTCTTCTTTACTTTCTCTTTCCCGTCCTCCTTTCCACCTTTCGTATTATTTCGGCTCCATTTTTTTTCTTTTTTTTTTCTTTTTTTTATACTCACCGTCCGCCTCCGAGACCACCCGAGTAGGCATAGCGCCCGACACTCGCGCAGACCCGCGCGCGAACGGATGAACACGCACAAAAGTCGGTTTTGTCCCGCCAACGATCGAAATCAGAAGGAAGCACGTGGCGACGCAGGATGCAGGCCGGCACCCGGCGCAGTCGCAGACATCGCCTCCGAGGCAGGACAGCTCTCTCGGAAAAGCTCACGAAGTCGAAGCGCGCGCGCGCACACGGTCCGCACCGGCGGTCCGCACCGGGCGTCGTCCGCGCACGCACGCACGCACGAGTGAGTCGGGGGCCTTCCCCTTTCGGGCCGTATGGCGCCGGTCCCCCGCTTAACCCCCGGCCGCGTGCGTGAACCGGGTCCCCCTCGTGGAGCGCCTGACGACGTGTTAACAAGGAGGAATGGCCTCTCCTCCCGGGGTGCGGAGAACGATTACGGGCCCAAGTCGGGGACTCTCCCCGACAAATAACGCTGCGGTCGGCCGGGCCTCCCTGCGGTACGGCGCTGTTCGTGCGTTGTCAGTTATTCTTTCAGCCGAGCGCCATGAGAGGAGGGGACGATATCTGTGGCAACTGGCTACTGCTTTTCAGCCCCGCTCGGCCTCGCAACAGAGCGGCGGCCCGGTCCCCTCCCCTCCTCTCTCGGCGTTCGTCAGTTCATAAAACGAGGACTGGCTGCCGGCGGAGCGCTGGGGAGATGTGGCCCAATACGATTTGCATGGTAACAAAAACCTACAAAAAGAAACAATAACTGCGCCGACGTAACTTACCGCCTCTCGAGTTTCGCGCGTATAGCTGATTGTTTATTGAACACGCTCGTTTCGGAGAGGACGACCCCATCCTCTTTCTTTCGACGCGAACGGTCTCTTTGTTCGAGCTTGTGTGTGCATGTGGAGATCCCCGCGATGAGCGAAGCTGGTTCGTTAGAGATGTTTATACGGACATTTGTTTGTCTTTTCTTTCGAGGAATTGGACGGGGCCGTTGAGTGCGGTTTCCGGGCATGATGCGGAGCTCGCGATGGATTTCAGGTTCGAGTGGCTCACCGGCCCAATCCGGCCAGGAGGATCGCGGTGAGCCGCCCGCCCGGTGCTCGGGGGCGCCGCGAGCCGGGCGACGGGAGAGTCCCCGAGCGTTGGCTCCCAGCACATACTGGCGCCGGGAACGCGACTCGGAGTGGGCTGCGGGCCGCGCTGTCCTTCTGTCGCGCGCGCAGGCATGGCTTAACGATCCGCGTCCAAGGGGAGGGAGCGACCCTCGTAGGGCTATGCGGCTTCGGCCTGCCCTCTGGCCTGCTGGTCCTTTTGCAAATCTGGCTGCTCGAACGCTCGCTCCGAGGTAAAGCAGCCGGGCCACGTTCATCTCTGTTTCTGCCAATGAACTTATTCGATGAGCCTTCTTTTCGAGTGCGCCTCCATGGAGCGACCGCCGCCGCCGCACTGTTATAGAGATCCCGCGAGCTCTGCTGAAGGCGCAAATCCAGGCGGATGACAAGCCTCCTGATCACATACTGGGAAAACCCAAGAACAGGGGAGGGTGTCGTGCACAGCGGCACCGCATTTTCCCCACTTGGCCTAATTGCACGTCTACAACTATACTTTCTGCAGACAGGCTGTTGATGAACAAACATTTAGCATCTTAATATATATATATATATATATATATATGTATATATGGTTATGTTTTAATCCTAGCAGATTCGGTTTAAGCAAAGCCGCAAAGCGTATATCGTGCGGCTTACGCAGGTGCAGTCGGCAACGCAGCCAGGGAAGGGGACCATGCCCCCCCCCCCCCCCCAACCCCGAAATCTTTCATTTTGCTGGGCCCCTCTTTCTGTCTCTCTCAAACAGCATATTGCGATTTCAAGGCGCCATCCCCCGAAACAAAGTCCTGGCTATGCGTGTGCACGTGAGTTATATGGCCAGGGGCATAGCATATAGGGGCTAATCATGACGATTAATTGGCTAATTAATTTATCATTTGTTTAATTCAATATTAATTAATAAAATTAGACATATGATTCCACTAGAAACTTGCTCAGCGTCATCGAAAACCACTAAATCAGTAATTTTCAGAAGGACTTGAACGCGTGAGAAGTGTAGGAGTGCACTACATTTACTCTCACGTGGAGCAGGGTGGCTGCGTACTTCGAGGCGTCGCCGCATTAAAATCGCGTTCTCGACTTGCAAGACCTATCACGCCACAGTAAACATGCCCGACAGTCATTATTTCAACGAGCTCTATCACCATGCATTGCTTCACGAGCCAATTCTTTTTAACCCTCCCCCCCCCCTTATCTTCACGTCGTGATCATTCATCTCAAAGCAACGCGCATCGCCTTCCACTGCGTCCAGTCCCGCAACGATCATTCATACCAGGGACCACAATCAAAATGGGGAAAACCTCACCGGCTCACATTGCACTAAGTGAACTGGACAGCGTCTAACTTCAAGAGTCGCCAGTGCGCAGTTATACCAATACTTAGGATTCTTTTTTGTCCCTTGTGTTCATATTGTCCTTGTAGGACTTTTGTGTTTTTCACCGTACTATGACATATTCGGTTACCCCCCCCCCCCTTATTAAAAAAGTTACTGTCATACAGAGGGCCTCCTTAGGGGTATTTGAATAAATATAACGCTTGTGGAGAATTGGCAATATGTGTTCCGGTCGAGAGACAGAAAATGTGCATTATCAGTGACCCCCCATAAGAATGCGTAGCATAGGCGGGGCCTGCTTCTGCGCTCCTGATGCACCCACGGATTTTTGTAGCCATGGCAAGAATCTAAAACAAATGAGACACTTCTTCGCACGCACGTTCCAACGAGCGCAGTATATACTGGGCCATGGACTTGGGCATTTACTTCGAGTCTTTTCTATGCGGAGGCAAGTGTCTGTCTGCTTCTCGCGCAGGGGGTAGCGGTGACGTCAGAACGCCGAGCCCTGATTGGCTGATCGCGGTCCCCTATCTGAGCGTCGTCTGCTCCTTTGCAACGTCGTCTGCTCGCAACGTCGTCTGCGTCTGTCTTACCTTTCCTGCGACTTTTGCAAGTGGAGAGGCCAGATTCACGAAACTATCTTACGCCAAAAATATGCGTAAGACAAAACTTAAAAACAAATTCGTATTCACGAACCGAAATTTTCGTAGTTTTGCGCAGGTTACGACAAAATCCTACGACAGCTCCGAAGCTACGCACTTGTTACGATCAAATCAGCATGGCCGACAGCGTCGCGGTCGCGACGACCAACGGACGTTTATTTTTCTACGTGCGCTTCTCTCGCGTCCCGACTTCAAGCAGCAAGAAAAAGTAAAAGTACTTGAACCAGACCACGACGAACAAGAACGCTGGATCCACAAACACCCGGGAAAGCTCCAACGGCCACGATTCCACCGACACCGACCAAGCGAACTCGGCAGATAGGCCTAGCAGCCACTCCGACTCGGTGACCGTCTGCCCACGACCGGCTGGCGTGCTGAATGGAATGTGCCCGCGCGACCCTTGTGAACCCTTCCTGTATTATACTGTGATCACTGACCTCAATTTTAGATTAAGAGGTCAATCTCTTCCTCTTGTCATCTCCTTGTTTTCCGAGGCAACGGTGACTCTCGCCGGTGAAAAAGCGGTGAATATCCGACAGACGCAGGAAAGGTAAAGGAGCCATCGCTTTGACTAGCAGACGTAAAGCAGACGACGTTAACTGCGCCAACCCGCCGACGCCGTTAAAGAATGAGGAGTCTTGCCGCACACGAAAGGGGGGAAAAGTATTTGGGAGGGAACTTGCGGACACTAACACGCTCACTCTCGGTTCTTAGCAAACAAACCTCGGCGTCTCGGGACACCTCGCCAGTGAGTACTTTGACTTCCTCCTTGATGCGCGTCTGCTAGTTGTTCGACAAAAACAACGAACCGCTCGAGTTATTTCGTCTGCCTTCTCTGAAAGGCGAAGTCGAGCTCGCTCGTAAAGACCTGCACTTCCGAAAGTCGCAGGAAAGGTAAGACAGACGCAGACGACGTTGCGAGCAGACGTTGCTGCAAAGGAGCAGACGACGCTCAGATAGGGGACCGCGATCAGCCAATCAGGGCTCGGCGTTCTGACGTCACCGCTACTTCCTTTCTCATGCGCAGAAGACGAAAATGAGCCCACTTGCGAGGCGTATGGGCGGTGAGGCCGCGACAAGCTGGCGATGCATAACACGGCTGTTCCCAACGTTTCTTCGATGCTTGGGTAATTTAGCGAAAGGTATATTGTGAGTACAACGACAGCGAACATGGGCGCAAAAGCCCGCCCCATTGAGAGACAAGAGTAGTGGCGCGGCATTGCGTATGTCAACGGGGCGAGGCTGACGACAGTTCCTCCCTCACTCCCCGCTAACGAAAAACTTTTCACTCCCGGCCCCGTTGTGGTACGGAATATCATACGCTACTGCCTGCGTCACGCAGCGGAGGAGGGCGTTTAGCTCCATCTTTACGGCGCCTTTGCACTAAGGTGGGCTGACTGAGTTGGCGAATACGAGTTATCTCAAAGAGAACATCGACTGGTTACCTGAATCTCTACGAAGTGAAACCAGCTTTTGAGGCCCGTCCGGATTGACAGTTTCACAATATAAAGAATACTGCAGATGAGCAGCTACGAAGCTTGTTAGTATTGAGCACTTGCTGAGGCCAGGGAAGCGAGAGCTACGATTTTCTCTCCGTTGGTATACTGCAGCGAGCGTATCAATCTATGCGCAAAATTTGAGTTTACCTACCAATCGTAAAGGATTTACTTTAAAAGAAATTGTAAATTTTAACGGTAAAGTCTCTTCACTACAAGTTTTTTTATTGCGCAGCTCTTTTGTGGAGGATGTGTTCCTGGATTACGATGCGTAAATTTATTTTTGGTATCTCGCGTAATCTTTTTTAGGCATCTTGCCTCAAACTTTTGTTTCGGGGTGTACGACGAAACCTAAACTGCCGACTCGGTAAGCGGGAATTCGTGGTACAAGAGCGGTTGAGGCCACTCATGTACAACGACACGGCGAGACAGATGTCTGGCCCAGTCGCAGGGAGCAGTTTTAGTAAGTCAGGTAGCAGGCTCGTATTGTGTATGTGTATAGTATATATGTGTATAGTGGGTTGTCTTTCAGCAAACAATTATTTTCGAGTGATCGTATAGGGTAAGCGTCATAAGAGGCGATTGCTGTTCGTACGGACGGCATAAATCGGTGTTTGAAGGTATCGAACCAAGATTTGGCGTCAGAGGTGTAGTTCAAGAACATGCACTACGTGTAAACAAGTGTAACGAAACAAACTTACCCGAATAAGCAGTTAGTTCTGCAAAACTTCAAAATCCCTACTTTTGGATCCAAGGGTGCTCCGTGCTGGTGGCCATTATTCTGCACATGTCATATGCGGTTAATGGTAGAGGATGCTCATATGCGCCAGTGTGGAGCACTTAGGTTGGGCCTGAGGCAAACGTTTAAACCGTCAAGTGATCACGACAAAGTTTCCCCGTGTCTGTCCAGTTCCGGTACTGCAGAAAATCGTTGCGACTGTAGCGGCGGCACCGCCATCTGCTGCCATACTCTCAGCTGGACGCGTGGACGATTCTGGATCGCTAGCCGAATGCGGAAGACCTGACACCTGCGGTGCAAAGGCTGGCAAGACCTATGCTTCACTGCACACGGACGGATCTTGAATGGATTTCAGCCGTAGTCGGACAGTGTTCTTGCTCCCAAAGCACGCTGCACTCGATGTTTTAAGAGACGGCGCATCTATGCAACAGACGTAGCAGACCGAATTACCGGATCGGTGGCGACCAGTTTTGTCACGTTGTCGAGTCCCTCTTCAATCTTGAAGTGGTGTGCGGCTGTGGTGCTGCTGGGAATCGTGCTGGTGGAAGCAGGCCGCTGGCAGAAACGGACCGGGGACGAGTCGCTTTGCGGCCTGATTTTAAGTCTCGTCTGGTTTGCCATGTCTGCTTGTTCTTGTTCTGACACAAAGCTCGAATAAACATCTGTGGATTGTTCCTGCACCGCATGTGCTGCACTTCAGCTTTTGCGGCTGTCCTTGAGGTGTCGCTTTGCTGAGAATCACCAGCGACCGCTGCACCTAGAACAGCACCTGGGAGGTATCCGTTCCTGGCACAGCCAATGTTCACCAGTCTTTTCGAGCCTTCCTCAGTTTAGCACGCGCGGTGAGTGTTGGCGTTCACCGTTTTGTCCAGGTGACTGGATGAAGCAAAAGCCATGCCGCCCCGGGCCACTGGAGCGCAGCACGGTTTACTATAATCACAGCGTAGCAAAGCTGCAACCACGGATTGTTAGTAGCCACTAGCATGAGACTATCGACGGCACTCATGCAGAATACATGTCAATGACGCGACTATAGGTGCAACCCAAATATCATGGAGATGGATCCAGATTGTTTTTTAGATCGCATCATTTTGTGGTGATGGAGCTGCGAGCTGCGCTGTGCCCTCACCAGTGGCGTATGCAGACTCCGAGATATGACGGAGCCGCATGGCAAATGAAATTCCGCGCCCCTCGCGTAGCCCCGCTGCCGTTTTTTTTTTTTCTATAGGGCAATATGCTAGGGTGAACTCGGCTTGGCGCCCCCCTCCCAAGTGGCGCCAGGGCACTTTGTACCCCCCCCCCTCGGAAGTAGACAAGCCACTGGTCCTCACTCGCACCTTTGCCGCAGCAGATGAGACCGGCATAATCCAATTAAACACAAGTTAATGCACAACAAATGGACAGCCTTTCTAGTTGTGCGTTGATGTAATGCACCATTTGCCTGCACCTTAGATGTGATACATTTTCAAGTTCTCGTTTACAATAGATCGATCTCCTCAGCGAATTTGACTACGCCACCGCTGCCGCAATGCATCGAGGACAGCTTGGTGTTTCTGCCCGTACGACAAAACCTGGGCTCGAACCTCAGGCAGGTAGAACGATGAAGATATGACGTCCTCTTCGTGCACCGCCGTTCAGCTCTTTAGAAATCGAAATAGTGGCGGCGTCACGCAAGCGCTGTGAGCGCCAATGAGATCAACGATTTCATACTGAGCGCCTCATGCATTGCTCCAGACATTGCACCATCAATAAAGGCGATCCAAGCTCGATGGCGGCATTTCAGCGTTGCGCCGCATCGAGCAGGCGTCAATAAGTCAGAAAATAACCGTTGGAGCCCCTTTTGCTACCGGCAGTTTTAGCAGACCGTTATCGTGTTCTACGTTCGCCACGGCATGGCTTGCGCGCGCGCAGCGAAGAACATGGCTTTAAATTCATAGGCGCGCGAGCTCCAGAATTTGCTGGAATGCGGCGAATGCGCTACGCCAGCAGCGCCCGCCAGATTTCCAGCCCAACTGACACCGCAGCCGAGATGGCATGTTGCGACGGACGAGACGGCGAGCAATCACCTTTAAACCGTTATTTCTCCCGCGTCCTGAAGGGATCTTCCAGCGGGGTCAGGTTCAGTCCTGTACCCCAGTTCAGCAACGACACCGGGTTCACGTTCCCGCTGACTGTTGCAGTAACGAAATCGTGACAATCATTACAAGTTCGATTGAAACAGCAAAAATGTCAAAAGTAAGGCAACCGCGGTAGTGACACAGGAGTACATTACGAGCGGACATTACGTTGTCGGCCATAACAAATTTAATGCGATCGCGCCGTGAGTCTACGTGTTATAATTCACCGTGGTAAACGGAAGCCACTTATGTAAAATTCATATTTATCCACTCAACTGAACGCTATTATTTTATTTATAAATTCAGTTTTAAATTCACCATTAAACTTAAAATGTTAGAAATGCAAAAATGTCTCCAGGGACACGCCATACAACCCGATAAAGTTTCAACTCCACTGCCATTCTTTAATCGCGGTAGATTGCCACCAACGCTCCAGCTACGGAGTTCCCCGCCGCCGCTGATTTCCGTTTATGATAGATATTGAACCCTTCCCACCGGAGAAGTCGTCACGACAGAGTTCTTCCGTTGCTGGCGGCTACACACTGCTGGTGTGTTAGCGGCTCCCATGAGCAGGCTCCTGTACCGACACCTAAATCGTTATTGTGCGGCGTACCAACTCTGGTTTTGAGAGCAACCAGCCCCCCCCCCCCTGCGGGGGCGCGCCCTCGACACTTTGGCGCCGCCGGCCAGTGCTCATGCTCCGCCCAGTGGCGTCTTTCAGGGGGGGCAAACACATGCCCTTGCCCCTTACCATTGGGAGGGGGCAAAGCGCCCTTCACCTCCCGCTGTACGCCCATGGCGTTACGAATATGATGGGCGCAGTGCCGAGAAGAAATGGGGCCTACTGCATCGCGCGCGAAATTCTGGAGCAATCCACGACGACGCGCGCAATGGCAGGAGACATAGCAGACGACGGATGCAGCAACTCCGGTGAACTGGAAAACTTCCTGCTACGTTATCCTGCCCAAGAGCACTTGAACGAAGCGTACCTGCTATTTTGCATGGGCCAAAGTCGCCGCCGATCTTCGGTTGCTGGGGCCGACGGATTACCGTGGTGATGTTGCTAACTCCCGATAAACGTTGGCCCTAACCACGTCCGGTCAGCGCATGTTCCAGGGGCACTAATGCTAACGCATCAAAAAGAATTGTACACCTCTGGAGCTTCCTGAGAACACGTCCTGGGAGCCCTGAAAAACACGTCCGATCAGTCCGAAGAAACAGGCAAGACCAACGTTACTAAATTTGGCTCAGTTAGGATTGGATAGACGCTGCAAGCTCTATAGTTCATCCGCTCCCGGCTTCCGTTCGATGAACCGTTTTCAAAGGGCTGCTATGATAACTGCAAAGGTATCGGCGAATGCATATGTTCTGTTGCACAGTCTAGATGGCGTTTTATTACCTATGGAATGCAAAGTTGTGCAACGAAAATTTAGATGGCGCTTCAAATGGATGTGGCCAGCTGGCATATATGGGTAAAGTAACCTCTTTCACGGAGTCTACGTAACTGACCTAATCTAGCAGGCCCAGTACAGTATCCTGAGGCACTACTGAAATAATCAGGCGATTGCGAAGAGGCTTCACCCAAAATGCACATATTGTGGGTTTCAGTCGCGCGAGGCATTTTCTCACAATCTGAATCCATCATCAGTAGTATTAATATTTAACTACGCTTGATTTTGCGATTAGTTCAGCGGGGCACAATCAAATGCGCTTTCGAAAAGCCTGCACAAGAAAGACCTGTTTATTAAGGAAGTTGAGGTTACTGGGAATATCGGTTACCAACTCTGAAAGTTGCGTTGACATGATCGATTTTGGCAAAATCCACGTTACTTAAAAATAATAATATTGGCAATCTAAAATGCCAATGTTGCTTAAATAATAGGTGGTATTTTGCAAGGGGCACACTGCTGGCGAGATAGGTTCGCAATTGCTCGAGTCATCAGATCACCTGACTTATAAATCGGAATGACATCTGCTTGCCTCCAGTCACTGAGAGGATTTGTAATAAGCGATCGGCGAAATCAGAAGGCCAAGAGATGAGGCATGTTTTAGTCATTTTTATAATTTTACCAGCTGGCAACACGCACCGGCATCGGAGCCAGCCTGAAGCGTTCTTTATTACCAGAAATCTTTCCAGAGGAATTGTAATAATTCCATTTCATCCATCGTGCTGAGAAGGATCGATACATGGGGAAAGGTGACAAAACGCCGACGGCGTGGAGATGTGGCACGTTTTTATCTCACGCGCCAGAACGTCGGTTTGCGACTAAAGTTCGGCTGTGGGGCAAGGTTGGTATTCACTGACCAGCTGACGTACTGAGCGTATTCAGGTGGTGGCATTCTGGGTACCGTCCAGGCTATGGATCTCGATTTTCAGTCCGACATCGTCAAGAGAAGCGGTCATTGTCGGCTGCCGCGATCCGGCGCAGCGCCGAATGAGTGCCAGACGGACGTGGCCTCATTGCATTTAAGGCCAGACGACAGCCAGACGCACGTTCGCCTGCTCATCGCCAGCAATTCCTGCGGCCAGCGACAGCACGAACTTCCGGCTTTGTGACGTCAGCTCATTAAAATCAAAATCCACTTTGGACGTTAACGGGATAGACCAGTCGATAAAGGTTCCAGCCACTGCGGGCGGGTACCGTTAGTCTTTGAACCTGAAGGTGCGGAACATCTTCGCCCCGAGCGTGCACTTTAGCGCGTATTCGCCTGCAGCAGGCCAGCCCTGCGCATGCAACCTGCCGGAGGCGCGGCGGCGCTTTTCTCCCGTCTTCGAAGGAGTAGGCGACGCGGTGCGCAGACATCGGCTGCGCCGGTACTGCACTTTGTAATCCCCAATCATATGGCATTAATTGCTGACGACGCGAGGCTTCCTGACTGAAGCCAGCCCTTAACTGCCAGGCCAGTTGATAACCTGATTGTCGCGCGGTTCCTGAACGCCGCCCGTGCGCGAGTCGTGCCCAACTACTACATTGATACGTGGCCCATCCGTAACGTTATGGCGGCATAACGTCCGCTTCTTTCGCATTGTTTCCTCCCGTCCTGGGTTGTACGCTTCTTCGCCTGCATAATTATAACATAAACACTCGCCTCGCGGAAATACCCGCCGTCAATTCAACTGCACTAAAATCGCAAAGGAACATCACGCAGTTTTCACGAAAACGAGGTTATTTTGGCACGCTGTCCGCGAAGGTCACTCGAACGAGCGAGTGACGCTGCCACAAACCTGAGTGGCAAAACTTGTAGCCGGAAGTGCCCGACTGCATATAACTTTCAGACAGTCAGAGTTTGCACACGACCAGCACGCCCGCTCCAATCCTTCGCGCCCGCTGATGTGGCCCCGCTTTCTTTCGCTCCAAATGGCATGATTTTCCTACAGAACGAACACGTTGCACCTCGACAGATAACATGGCGCCTTCTTCACAGGGGTTCCACCAGTTGAGTGTGGGGGCCAGAGGAGTTCCACCAATATAGTTTGAGGGCCAACGGAAGAGGGGCCGAGACATTTTACGAACAAGGGACCTCGTTTCTTCTTCTTTAAACGTAGTCTTTCCACTCGATATCTAAAGTTTGACTGTTTTTAGACTAATTTGGGCGCTTATGGACAGGAATTAATATAGCAGCATCCCGCCAACGTGCTGGAATTCGTAATAGAACGAGAAAGAAACCGCAATGTCTCCATGGTGTGCTCAATTAACCGAAACACGGACCTAACTAACAAAACGATCTATTCGTACATTCTCTTCGCTTTTCTGTCGATCTTACCAGTGGCAGTGTAAAATATTTACGTATTTTAATGGTGACATTTTCAAAGGCGAGGGTTCCGAGCTCAGATCTATTTTTAGAGTTGTTTCCCGCGAGGCCAGAGTCCGGCAGCCGAGGTGCGTCCTTGAGCGGAGAGTCGTTGCAGCCTGGTAGCGGGATTGTATTACGTGGCAGATTAACATAATTAAATGCCAGAAATCAACGAACTAATCGCGTAATATGTTGGCGGGCACTGAGCTACGTTCTGAGTTTAAAATTAATTGGTGACATGAGACGGCTAACGCATGCCATTTTTCAGTACTTAGAGACATGTCGGGCCCGTAGCCGGTTGGCTGCGGGCCGCTTCCCCAGCGAGTCACGGGCCAGAAATGGCGACCCCGCTTTAGCATATGAATGTTAAAGAAGACGAGACACA
>JAZHYW010046558.1:0-20866 GCA_037355805.1 Ixodes ricinus
AGAGAAGAGACAAGCGCAAACTCGCAACTTTGTGTATTGAAAAAAGAAAAAAAATTACACCATCTTCCCGAGGGGAACCATGGGGTGATGCGGAGCATTGTGTTGGTTCCGAGGAAAGAGTCAGTTGCGTGCTGACGTCGAGAGATGGCGCCACCGACTGCTCTAGCGTTATCCCCTACGCGAGCCTTCGTCGCGGCTCGCGGCAGAGAAACTTGGAACGCTCGCCGCTCGCCGTTTATTTTTTTTTTCACACTTGAAGGAGAGGAGACTAGAGGAGGAGAGTTGCGCGTGCGCGCGCGGTGTGAGTATAAGCGAACGCACGCGCAGTGCACGCAGCTGGTAGAGAGAGAGAGCGGAGAGAGTAACGCGCAGCTGTTGGAGAGAGGGAAGGAGGAGAGTTGCGCGTGCGTGGTGTGAGTGCGGGACTACAAGGCCGCGGGACATAGACCTGAGCAAGAGATGCTGCGCATCTAAAAGAACAGCCCGCTGTATAAGATCGTACCAACGTTACTGAAACACTCAGTTGGGAAACTCGCCGTCGAAACCTGGGCAGCTGGCGTCCACCGAGACCGAGCTAAATACGACTACAGCGCCACTCTTTCTCACTTGTCTGTACTGTGGTCACTTTGAGCTTTTAGAAAGCATGTTTTTGCATAAAGGCAAACAGAAAAGACTCTTTCTGTATGAAATTTATTGGAGTTTAGTACAAAATAAAGGGCGCGTGATTTTTTTAAAATCTTTAGTTTGCACAGGTTTTGCGGCACAATTAATATTGTTTTTATACAACCATGCCTCAGCGGTTCTTTCAGGTAGCGCGTCCCGACTAGGTGCATTTTAAGTTCGGCAGTAAGACGCGGCGCGTCCGCTGGGGAGGCGGGGGTGACACCCCTGTAACCTCTTCCCCTGTATCTGTTTCTGGCGCCAAAATGGCCGATTAAAGCAAAAATAGAAGTAACGTGCGGTTCCTCGAGTGGCCGCTGCGGGAGAAATGGCGGCGTTGTGTTCGCCATTAGCTCGGTACGCGAGGACAGGTCGGGGCCACTTTTTCAGAGCAGTCTCTAGGGCAGTTTCCCAACTGAGTGGTTCTAGTAGCGTTGGATCGTGTCAAGGCCCCACTGGCACGGGGGCACCCGAGCGCGTGTTAATTTTAACCATGTTTAATCATTACCAACTCGCCCAACTAACCACTTTACTACAGAATATTTTTAGGCCATGTTTTATTTGGGCGTCATGACGCTCACCCACCTTGCTCGTGGACGCCATGCGAAAAAAGAAAAGAAGAATAAAGAAGGTGAAAGGGATGCAGGTTTATTGTGTTGATGTTTTTAGTCCTTCCGGTCGCCTTTTGCCGCACATCTACAGATGCTGACAAACGCTTGTGTTGGACCAATGGCTCGTGCATGATGGAACGCTAGAATGCCGCTTACATCGTCGTGTGTTGCGAGCGCTGCAGACGTTTTTAGACGGAGGCGGAATAGCAGACAGACGCAGGCGATAGCAGACGGCTACGCGCCGCTTTCATGGCGGCGCCTTACGGGCGTTGCAGACGACGATAGAAGGTGGTGGAGTAGCAGGCGATGTCGGAGGCTGCCGCGCGTCTGCTCGCACGGCTAGCAGGCGGTGTCAGACGCCAGACCAGACGCACCGGACGTCGCGACGAGGAGACACTAGGCTTGCGAGCGTGTTCGGCCGAGCGGCCAAGCCAATCCGCTAGTAATGGGCGGGGCTTAGAGCGGGCCGTGACCTCCACCTAAATTTCGTCTAACGGCGTAAATATTGCTGCGAAACAAATTGTTTCGGTGAAGAACTTAAAAAAATGTCCCATCTAGGGCTATATCTTTGTTTAAGGTATTTTAATAGATTTTTCTGCGCAGGTGTTACTGCTTGAGCGCGGCCATTTGCGTTTGTGCGTGCGTGTCCATACGTGCGCGTTGCTTGTATCCATGCTAGGCGTGCCTCCAAGTACGTGCGCGTATGTGCGTTTTCTGTGTGCTCGCATGCGCATCCGCCCATGGGGTAGCACACCTGCGTACGTGCATCCAAATGTCCGAGTTGCACCATATTCTTTGTGGCCAAAGGTAGAAAAAAAGAATCACGGTTTTGTTTAAAGAAAATCAGATCTATTTGATTTAATCAGACTAACGTCATTTAAATTACGGTAGCTAAAAATGGTGACTAGTTTGATGAATTACAAACAGACGGTAAATAAAAAGTATATCCGATATTATTTTCGCATTCAATATTTCATTTAAATCATCTTAGTGAAACTAGTATGATATAAATACACAATTTAATTCATGGTTTAAAACGCGATTTAAAGCACATTGCTTTTTATTCTTCACCCCATTAAAGAGGACCACGTAAAGACGCAGTCGCACTAATGGTACACACGAAAGACAGGGTGTTCCCTGTATGACATGACGTGCCTGCAGACGGTGTCTGAATGACCATCGTGACAGCTGGCCGTCCTACAAGTAAAACAACTGGCAGCGACTTTTACCTTCAAAGTCTTGTGATGCCTGACACGCTGTGGAACACCCTGGGAGCGACATCACCTATACCCGTTTTCACCTCAAGGACCACAGTAAAAAATCCGGCCCCTCGCGGAGCATTATTAATTTCTCCTTTATCTGGAGAACCAAGATACATGAGGCGCATTTTAGATAAGATATATGTTGTCTTACCAAGAAGTACACGTTTCAAACACGAAAAGCATCGTTTTTCCTCCGACAACCAAATCTCGTAAGAACTACTTCGCGCCGCGTATGAACAATGCGCAAAACTTGCTTTTTCTTGAGGTGAAAACGGGTGTAGGGTTATCGAGGAGCTGTTGCTAGGAGGGGAAGGGGGAGAAGAAAAAGGAGAGGGGTGGGGTGAAGGAATTGGCGTGTCACGTGACGTATGTTTTCCTTCTGAATTTAGCCGGGAAACCTGAATGGTTGTATGGGTCACGTGACGTCGATTTCATCTTGCTAAATTTAGCGGAGAAACTGGATTGATGTCTGGGTCACCGGATGGGAATTTTCCCGCTAACTTCAGCGGGTAACTAAATCGTTGCATAGGCCAAGTGACGTCAATTTCCTGCTAAATTTAGGCGGGGAAACGGAATAGACCGATCTCACCAGGAGTTGTGCGATCGCTCACCGCTGACCGCAGTTTCAGCGCGTGGCACAACTGTAGTCTCGACGTTTGGGCTCGCGTGCACGGGCACCATTTACGCCAGAGTGTTATAGATCACGGTTTTCGAGTGGCCAGCTTTATCCTGTCTATATGTACCACGGAGCCATAGTAACAGCAGCAGGCAAAAAGGCCTCGTATATTATGTCTTACCGGATAGCATCAAAAAGAGGTAAGCATAGCCGAAAAGCGGCGCGTCGAAAGAGCGTGTGAGCAATTAGCTTCTGCGATTTGTTTCGTAATTTATGTCATTATTTATGTTCAGCTATTGTAATGGTTACAGTGGTATGAGTTATAGAGCTGAGACTACTGTCCGTGAACTCGTTAGGTTGCTCAGCGGAGTGTCCCTGGATTTACGAGAATACGGTACTGATCCGCATACTTTACAGAAACATTAGATACACTGTTTCGACGACGCATTTTGGCGTTATAATGCTATTGCGCTTTTCAACATTGTATGTTATAAGATCGTCAAACAATGCGACTGAAAGCAAAGAGCATCGATTCACAATATCATTACAATACACTAAAACAAAGAGAAGCAATTCTCATGATTCTGCCGTGAATAGGACAACTACTGAAGCAATTCGATTAGATAGTGTATCCTCGAGAAACGGTTCACCGCAATGCTATTTATCAAACCGATGGTCCTGCAGTGCTATACTTTGCCAGGTTGGTATCAGCATTCTGTGTCATTGCTTCCGAAGTTAGTTATCCGTCCTTGTAACCGAAGCTGAAGCTGACCTTCTATATCCCGCGCTCAAGGTAGCGTTGACGTATCTATTCCGCGGCGCAGTGGGCTTCTAAGTGCGATAGCGACGACTGGAAAGCGTTCTGATGCGCGATAAACTGACTGAGACAACATACTCTGTACAGAAGGTACACGTACATGTAAAATTCAAACTGACGCCGGAGTTCGTAGCCAGATCGATAAACGATAATTTACAGGCGCAGCCCTATGTAGCCGGGAAGCCGGATACACAGAGCTGTTGGCAGCATGGGCTGCAGATCACGTTGAAACATGCGTGCCTGTACGGATTCTGGTATCTCTATGATATCTTGACCCCAATAGGTAGAAATCTGGCTGCCACATTTAGCATTATTGACGTTTGAGTGTGTGATCGTGATAGCCCTCTAAAAGCGTAATCACGCGAAACTTTATCGGACGAACACGAAACTCTAGGACGTGAGGCTCGGTATTGGTGCGTTTGAGTGCATTTGAGTCTTCGCCGTCAGGCAGTGTGAGCAGACTGTCCCTTGTGTAATGTATTAGCATAGGTATTATTAGCGTGTGACGGCGGCTGAAGGTGGAAAAATAATTTTTCTAAGCGATTGCTTTTTATATAAAAATACGGAGCTTTCTTGCTCGTGTTGGTTCGACAGCATGACGTCACAACATCACGTGGCGTAATTGTGTCACGTGACATCACAGCGTCACACGACGTCATGATGTCACGTGGGTCAGCATCACACGTGACGGCACATTACCGTGATGTAAATTCGTGTGACACCAAAGAGGTCACGCGACATCACAATGACACGGGACGTCATTGTGTCACATGACGTCACGGCGTCATGTCACGTCATGTTGTCACGTGACCTGACGTCATGGCATCGCTTGACCTGACGTCATGGTAATGTAGCGCCACAGTATCACGTCACAATTTTCTCGCATGATTTTGCTGGGAAATAGCTCCACTAAGTTCAGGGCAGGCACGTAGCCAGGATTTTGGTTTGGGGGGGGGGGGGGTGCATGACAAAATGCTGTATGAGGGGGAAGGGGAGAGGAGGCCTCAGAAAAATGGAAGGTTTCGGGGGGGGGGGGGGGCTGGGCTGGGCCCCATGGGCCACCCCTGGCTACGTGCCTGGCTCAAGGCTAACGTGCTGCTCATAAAACAAACAAGAGAAAAACATCTATACTTCGTTTTGAGCTTGGGTCCAGACGCAGCCGATGCTACGAGCGCGAGCGTGTGGCCCTGAACAGTGCTTGCATTGCACGAGCGCGCGTGCTTGGCAGGGACGCTGAAAGCCCGGAGCTCGCGCTTGTAGCATCGCCTGCCGTCTGGACCCAAGCTACAGAGACAGTACTCATGCCATTTCCATTGCGTTTGACGAAAAGTCTAAGCAAGACGAATTTTGTTTTCTAAACGTGTGAAATTTAACACTAGATTTAAGATAATAGGCGCCAATAGTACGAGGACGGATAAGGACCCAGAGATATGAAATTGTCCTCACGTGTCCTCTCACAGTGTGGATTGTTTTTCAGGTTGCGTGTAACTAGCCTAACAATTTTATAAAACATATTATTCGCATCCACTTTCAGGAAACGAAGCTTTGATCATCGCTAGATGGTGGCCGATTTCAGCGTTTCGACTTTAAATAAAGACAACAAATATATATTCTCAGTCGTTTCTAAAGCAACGCATTCTCTTGTTGTTGTTGTTTTTGTTGTTTTTTACGTTTGCGTGTAGAGTTTCGGTTAGTAAGTTTCGGCTATCTCACTCAGCGGAATCTCCCTTGGCGGCACCAAAAACGGATCCTAAAGGTCTCTCGGAATGTGGCAGGTCAGCAACTTCGCGAGCTCTTTGAGCTCGCTGATGTGTTGTGGAAAGGTGTGTTGGGTGAGGGGTTCCGCAGTTCTGTGGAGTTCGACGGTTGGAACTCTCTTCGGCTCGCAGGTTTTCGTTCCTCGTGGGCTGCCAAGAAAAGAGAGGTCTTGGGGAAACAGGACTCGACGAAGAAAAGGTCACCTTTATCAGCTCCTCTGGAACGTGTTTTTTCAATCCTGAAGGTGTTGTATAGTCTCAGAGTTCTCAAGCGATTTTAAATGAAGGTCCAAAGTTTTGTTTGGATGTGAAACCTTCACGGTTTGATTTGTGCTCAAATGTGCATGCTATTAGTACCAAAATTCCTACCCCAGAGGATAGAACGACTTTTGTAAATCAATCCTTGAGCAAGCTGAGCGTTCTGGTAGATTCGTCCTTCCCGGTTGAGCAAAGAAATTTCAGGAGAGTGTCGGCTTTGAAAAGGGAGTTGAAAGATAATTCTTTGACCCTGCTTCAGACTGACAAGAGTGGCTTGTTTGCAGTGCTCTCGGATGGTATTTTTAATAAGAAGGCTTTGGTGGCTGTTTCCGAGTTATTTGTAAAAAGTGTTGAAAATGTTGCGGTTGTAAAACGGGTTGTGTGTAAGATTTTGGAAGAGGAGGAGATCACGGCTACGCTAAACAGAGTGAGGGGCGCTTCACGCTCTTCTTTTGGTTTAAAGTTTTTAGTAAAAGATCATAAAGTAGATTTCCCCTTCCGTGTGGTAATTAACGAAAATGGGTCTTGGCAAAAGTCGCTTGCGGTTTTCCTTCAGGGATGTTTGGGCCATGTCAATCTGGAGGGCAGTATTGCCCTTAGGAACTCGGAGGAACTACTCGAGGGCTTATCTCCCCTGCATCGGAGCTCGTGCACGTTGATGTCCTTGGACATTAAAAATTTGTATTATTCTTTAGATAGCGTGTTGTTGCTGGAAAGGGTTAGGGAGCTTTAGAAAAAAATTTAGTTTCTTTTCAGGCCAAAGCGGGTATTTCTGTAGATGCGGTTTTGGAGCTTCTGACGTGCTATCTGAAGGCAACTGTGCTTAACTTTAATGGTGACTGTTATATACAGCGGAAAGGTGTCTGCATCGGTTCGGCGGTGGCCCCCGTGTTGACTGAGTTTTATCTTAACACTCTTGACAAGAAAATAACAGATTTTGTTGGCTCTTTGGGTGATGAAAGGTTTTTGGTTCGGAGGTTTGTTGATGATATCTTGGTTTGTGCTCCGAATCAGCTTTCTGCTACTCAGATCCATGATTTTATTTTGACCGCCGCACCGGAATTAAAATTCACCTCTGAATCAGCGAAAGATGGGAAGTTACAGTTTTTGGACTTGCAACTATTTAATAAAAGGGGCTTTGCTGGTCTTATGGGAGAGAGGCCGTAAAGAAGGTCCTTTCTAGATGGAGTGCTCATTCTAAACTGGTTAAAGGGGGGGGATCATTAATTGGCAGTGCATTGAAGAAATCTTGTTTTCATTGTGTTGGTAACGCTTTCGACGTTCAAATCAAACGTTTACTGTCGGCGGGTTATAGTTTAGATTTTATCGTTTCTAGTGCTCGTAGACTGCTTGTACGCGCGTCGGTGACCGCTGAGAGGGTTCAAGGTAGAACCTTTGCTGTGATTCCGTATTTTCATGGTTTTTCTCATAGCCTAAAAGCCTTGGGTGCGAAATTCAATGTTAATGTGGTTTTTAGGACGGCCTTCCGTTTAGACAAGCTTACCCCGTTTGCCTTCAGACGTGAGGGTTGTTGCGGAAAAAAACACAGAGATCCCTCAGTCTCCTGTGTCGCAGAGGTGGTCTACAAGATCCCCTTTGACTGCGGATTATGTTATGTTGGTCAGACGGGGCGGTGTTTGAATGACCGTCTGGAGGAGCATAAGAGGTGTTTAAAGAATTTGGCGCAGAATTCGGAATTGGTTAATCATGTTAGTTCTTGTAATTTTTGTTCCCCTCTCTGGGATAAAACTTCCGTTTTGTGTAACGAAAAAGATTTGTTTAGAAGGCTAATTAAGTAGACTTTGTGCATTCGCGAGCGGAGGAATTGTGTGAGCCAGCCGTCCTTGGTTATCAGTGATCGGATGAAAGAGTTTTTGCTTGTTTGAAGGGGGCTGTAAAAACTTTGAGAAGGGAGGGGGGGGGCCTGGATTCGTTTTGCTTGAGTAGGGAATTAGGGATTAGGCTTTAGCGGTGTGAGGGTCGGTTGGTAGGCCCCAGGAAGAATGAACAAGTTTAAAGATTAAGTTTTATTTTGGAGAAGGAAGGTGCCCCAGAAAGAAAGAATAAGTTTAAAGATTAAGATAACTATTTATTACGGAGAAGGAAGGTATGTCTGACTCTTTGGAGACAGGGAAGAACGCGGGCGTGGAGATTCTTGAGGCGAAGAGGCATATGTGATGTCGGGGGGCAGGGGCGAGGGTTACAGCTGCGGCGAAGAAGTCGGCAGCCGAGGTTTGCGAGCAGATTCGACTTGGCTGGTGTTTACATTGGTGCGATGGGTAGAACTGAGGGCGAGGAGAATGGACGGTCGGTTTGAAGGGCGAGTGCTTGTTGGCTGAGAGCTTTGGTGGCGTGGAGCAATTTTTGGAGGGAAAGGAACGAAGCGGGGGTGGCAGAGGGGATGGAGGAATAACGGATGTGCTCATATGCTCACAGCGGTTTGGTGGTCGCTATTGGTGTGTTGACCTTGGGGTTGTTGTTGTTCGGGTGGTCGGATCCCTTTCCGAAAGTGTTGGAGCCGGGGAGTGGCTCAGGCTGTCTGGAATGAACGTGTTGGCCGTCTTGTTGTTGCTTTTGAGTTATTTTTTGCCCTTTCTCTTTTCCTTTGGTGTGAAACTCTATTTATTGGTATGCTCTTATCAATGAAAATTCAGCTGCGTTTGAGATTTTGTTGTGGTTGTCCGTTTTTTTATCGTTCCCCATCTCAGGGTTTACAAGATGTCGATTAAATTGTCTGTGGCTAATTTTAATGCGGAGCCATGGTTTTCGTTAATTTAAACATTTTATGATTGTTGTGTTTGAGTTTATAGTCAGAGAACGAATTGATGTGTTCTTTATTTTGGTTCACAAAAAGCTCACCTTTTCATTCTGTTCTTTTTCGTCTTTGTGTTAAGGTGCTACTTCTGCAACAAAACAACATCTTGAACATTGATCAGCTGTCTTCTCGGAATGCATCCATCCTCGAATTTCAAGTTGACCACAATCCGCTGCAATCAGTTCCGAAATTCGGATCGTGGAAGGCGCTTACGATGGTTGGGCATGAACAACTGCAATATTTCTGAAGTTCATCCACAAGCATTTGAAAAACTCTACAACGTAGAAGTAATCCATCTCTCCAACAATAATATTTCATTTCTCAACGAAAGCCTTTTTCACAAGAAGTCTAAGCTCGCTTTTCTAAACGCGGAAGGCAACGCCATCAGAAGCCTAAAGGTGTCTTCAGCCGTACGCACGCCCTTCTGGTACTCCAGCTCTCCATGAACAAGGTCGAAGATATCACCGATACCTTCACGAACCTCTCTACGCTGGTCGTGCTGAACCTTACCATGAATGAGATTACGTTTATTCGAGATGGAACTTTCCTGAGGAACTCTGATCTTGCGCAGTTGTACATCAGTCAGAACAGAATCAGTATGGCTGGGAACGGACTGTTTCGAGGGACTATCAAACTTGCAAGCCCTGCAACTTGAAAACAACCGAATCTTCAGCCTGAACGGATCGTTGAGGCAACTGACGGCTCTGAAAAGGGTGATTCTCAACGACAACTCCTTGCAGGTTATCGAAGCAAGAGACTTTGAAGAACGTGAGCGGCGCTTCGGACCATCTACGCATCCGGAAACAATATCAGCGCCATCGAAAGCGGAGCTTTCGAAAGTTTCAAGCAACTTGCAAACCGTCTTTCTGTCCTTCAATCAGCTGGTGACGATTCCTCGGCGCAGCTTTCCGCATCACTGGACAAGTTGGACATTCTTGTCATCCACGGTTAGTCCTTTCCTCTTTCTTCTTCTCTTTATGAAGAATTGCGGAAAACATGGCAGGTTTAAAAATACAGCCTCTGGGCTCCGCTATCTTGCCGCTAGTATATATGTGTCAATCACGTGATAATCAAGCCTCGCCTAAAGCCAACATTACTAGACTACCTCAGTTGTAAAACTCCCGCGGAAGGGGTAACCCCCCCCCCCTCGCTCACTTCAGTCCGCCTCCCGTCGTTTGAAGCGCCATCTAGATTTTCGTTTACAAACTGTGTGTTTCACAGGGTACAGTGGAACTAGAGATGTAAGCGGTTGAAAAAAAAAACATTGAAAATTTCGGGAAAACACAGGTTTTTTCGTTTTTTTTCAACCAGGATAAAATTTAAAAAACAAACAGAGCTCACAAACTGTGAAACGCTGCCGCGCGCCGGCGGTCGGCGACGTCCACTTCGTCTCGCTGGACGTCGGGAAACTTCTGTCTAACGTCGCAGAATACAGAACCTGCAAGGGAATTTGGTCAAAAGAAGGAGTTTGGGAGTCTGCGAAGCACCTGGATCCATCCACGTGGTGGCAAGGACTTTGCTTCAACCAACCCTTGAGTCCCCTCGCCTCTCGCGTACTGCAGATTCCCCCTTCTTCTGCGGCATGTGAAAGAAACTGGTCCGAGTTTGAAAATGTGCACACCAAGCTACGCAACAGGCTCGCAGGGGATCGCGTGCAAAAACTTGTGTACGTGCACTCCAACCTGAATGTCCGGAAGGCTTCGTCCGCTGCACAGCGAAGCATTGACGCGTCAAGCGGAAATGAATCGGAATTATCGGACACGGATTGATATAAATGTCAGTCTTGACGCTTTGATGTGAAATCAATGCCTTGACGTGAAATCGTACCTAGATTTAGAAACCGGAAGCTCTGCTGGAGCCTGGGACTTTTGTGGTGCAGTAATGTAACAATTAAATTATTTTCAGTGTTAACGAAATAAATGTATCGGGTTTTTCATAGCTCTGTGCGGAGTCGTCTTTTTTCAATTTGTCGTTATTTTTCTGGAAAAAAAAAACATAAAAAAAACTGTTTTCTTCACGCCCCTCAAAATTTTCGTGAAATTTTACATCTCTAGGTGGAACGCCATCTATCGTCGGTGACAGGTCAAGAACGAAGTGGACGCCCTCCCACCTGTTTCCACCTTAATGGAGCGAACGGTGGAGGGAGGCGACCTCCTCCTCAGCGTTCAGCTCCGCTGAAGTGGAAAGGGGTGGGAGGAGCGTCCACTTCGTTCTTGACCTGTCACCGACTAGACGCTTGCGCTTCGAAACGTACGTATCCCATAGAATACACTGCAGTTGTCATAGCAGCCGTGTGGCGCATCGAGCGACAGGAGGCGAGTGGGGATGAGTGAGGTGGGGGGGGCGGGGGTACTACTCGTGCATGCAGCGTCTATGAGCAGTTCCGTGACTGAGCTAATCTAATAACGTTGGCTGAAGCCGTAGTCATAATGCTCATAGAGCATACAAAAGACACAGTCTGCTGACGTGACGGAATTGTCTGCGGGCACGCCTCAAACATTCTCGAAGCATGTCTGCTTAATACGTATGTATGCTTCCAACATGTCTGGAGACGGTTTTTGTTTGAGCAATGTGTGAGTCGTATAAGGAAGAGACACGTCCCAGACAGTGTCCTGCAGGCTATCTTTTGCATGATGCATTAGCACTGTTACCGCGGCTTAAAGGGGCACTAGAAGGTCAACATCATATTTGTTTTTAGTATCCGAAAGGATTGAAAACGATGCTTGGACATTACCCTCGAAATTCGGAAAATTGGGAACTCGGTATTTGTGAAGCAAGAAAACGATTTCCCAAAGCCGAATTACTTCGTTTCAGCTTGCGTCCAGACGCAGCCAATGCTGCAAGCGCGAGCGTGTGGCCCTGAGCAGTGTTTGCACTGCACGAGCGCGCGTGCTTGACAGGGACGCTGAAAGCTAGGAGCTCGCGCTTGTAGCATTGGCTGCGTCTGAACGTAAGCTGAAACGAAGTATAGAAGTTCCCGCGCGATCCGCGCCAGTGCAGTGACGTCAAAGATTGAGTCGTCCTGCAACACGAGTTTCTTTTACGACTCCGAACCGTCCCTACCGGAAGTGTCGTGTTCGCCCGCGTCCCGGCGATCAACCACTCTCTTCCGTGCAGACGATGCTTCACTTTCGAGAGTTTGAAGTTCTTTTAGGGCCCTTTTTCTGCGATCTCAACTTCTATAAAACCGTGTGAAATCGAAGAGAACGCGCAGTTGGCTTTTGTGAGCGACGCGAGAGGCCATGTCGTGCCGGTTCTGCGTGAAGGGCCGCCCCGGCGGAGTCAAAACCGAAACTACGGTACACAGACACCGAACCCAGTTATTCTGACCGTTTGACGATTTCCTTCTCGAAATCTGAGAGGTCGTCGGGCACCTAAAAGAGAACTTGGTCCGATTCCCGGACCCACCGATCAACCTTATAGTGCTACATGTGCCCAACGCCTGCATGTTTTCCGAGGGAGGATAAAAAGCCAGAAGGCGACATCACTCCGCGGGCTCCGACTTTTGGTATTTCAAAAAGAAGGGCTGCAGTGCGTTCGCAATTGCGTTAAAAAGCATGTTTTACGAATGCCGGTATTAATTATTATAGAAATGTCGCTTACAAAGCTTCTAAATTTTATAATCGATTACGTCACAAAGAAAAAAAAGGAAAAGGTGAGGAGAGAGAAAAACACCAAAAATAAAGAGGCGCTCGTGCGCGTGGGAAACTTTACTGCGTTGTGGTATTTTTTTGCGTGTCTATGACTGCAACTTGCATCGTTTTAGAAAAAAAGAAAAGCAAAATACTTTTATGGTGTCAGTGCCCCTTTCAAAGCGTGCCACTGGTTGCCAGACTGGCGCCTCGACGAAGCGGTCCCTACTCACCGTGGCCAACTTAGCTTTTGAAACGTGAGTGGAAGGGTTTCCTGTTTCTGGTATCTACCAATAAACCCCGAAGAATAGCCGCCCGTCCAGTTTTATAAAAATCAAAGAAGACCGAGAAATCCTGAATTGCAGCTGCTCTTGATTAAGGAAAATCTCAAGCTACAACCGAAATAATTTTTCGTTTCCAACTTTATTTTACGGTTAACCACAATACAACCCTCCTGAACTGTCCACGAGGCGTGTTTCTTTATTCGGAAATCACATCCCACATCTCGTTTCTTTTTCTTATCGATATCGGCACGTTTTCCAAGCATTTGCGTCGCGCTGAGGTCCCCTGTGGGCTTTGGAATCTCATTACCGTGTCCCGTTAAACACGCGTGCTTTTGTCAGACACCCAAAATTGCCACTAAAAATATCGAGCCTGTTGGATAAAATAAATTTCGAAAAAAACACCTGTCACTTCAAAAAAAAAGAAAAAAAACGCCGACAACGCGCAATTTTATTAGCCGACCTTCTTGGCAGGAAACCCGGTCGTCTGCGACTGTCGACTCTCATGGCTCCTCGCCACATGGGGCACTAGGAACCCCGACTGGGCCATCTGCCAAGGTCCTCCGAGGTTCGGTGGCAGGCTGCTATACGACCTGACCCCGGAGCAGCTGAAGGCCTGGCCCCAGGGATGCGACGCCAACTGCACCTGCGAATGCCACGACGACCAAGTGTTCGGCATGGACATTCGCGTGAGCTGTGCCAACCAAAGCCTCGAAGAACTGCCCTCCACTTTTCCCGCGGAGACCGCCGTCCTCGATCTGAGTGGAAATCGCCTGCGGCAACTCGACGACGATCTGGCCGTCAGGTCGCCCAATCTCCGGTCCCTGAACCTGGCAAACAACCGGCTTGCGAAGTTCCCCACCGACCTTGTGTCCAACATGAGCCTCTCCAGCGTCTGGCTGTCCGGCAACCCGTGGAGCTGCGACTGTGAAGATTACGCTTTCACCAGATGGGCCGGGACGATCAAGGGAGTGGTAAGCAGCTCTTCACTTGAGCACATGCGTCCTACAATCATAACAAGGCCACGGTGATGGATGTCTATGACGTCACTTACGGGAGAGCCAGCGCCGCGTACAAATTGAACGCGAGTAGAGGTGTCATGAACCGGCCGAGGTTCGGAGTTTGACCAGGTTCGACTTTTCAAACTTTTAATGGAACGTTCGACGAACCTTTTATTGAGGTTCGACTCATGTGCGCATGCGCGACAGGCTGGCCAGTTGGCTTCGGATTGGATGGTGATGGCTAAGGGATGAATTAAGGGCAGCTTGATCGGTTATTTCAGTTAATACAGTACAAAAAATTAAGTTATTAACTGTCTCAGTGATAAGATTTGGTTTATTTTAATTGCAACTTTTCATTAAATAAAATAACCCATTACATAAAAAAATTCTTCCAAACCTAGACATGCCTTTATCAAGGTCTGGCCACACTGTCCACAAGGTCGAACCGGACGAATCTGGTGAAAAGTTCGAAGGTTCGTCGAACCGGTTCGACCCAGTCGAACCCCGAAAGTTCTAACTAAAATCCGGTTCGGCAAAAGTTCGCGACACCCCTAAACGCGAGTGCCAGATTTTAGCTGAATGATATCCAACCGTAATCGTAATGAGAGTTTCGTAAGTGCGGGTACTAACAAAAAATGGAATCACAATATAATTTACCTACATTGACAGAAACTCCAAGACTGCACTTCGGGAAGAAAAACAAATTATGAACCAAAAGCGCTGCTGCCGCCACGTTGATTCTCGAAGAAATGAGTGCATTTCGTTTAGTGATACCCAAGGAGGTTAGAAGTACTAGGAGGGCACGTTGCAATATTGGTGAAGCCTGGTCATAAAACTTTTGTGCCCAGCGTGACCGCGGATCTTTCTGGCGATTGGTGCGCGTGACATGTCACGTGCGAGATGGATGGTTGGTTGTAGGAGGATTCCTTGCAGGCTTGCGCGCGCTCCGTCCGGTAGGTTTTATCAGGTCGAAGACTAGACTGTGGTGTATTCTGAGTACACCATAGCAAGACAAAGGCTAGCTACGGTCACGTGATGCGGTCACGTTGGCGTGATAAGTGGGGAGAGTAAGGAGGAAAACTGAGAAAGAGGCGAGGCGTCAAGGGAGCATGGCTTGTGGAGGCTACGTGGCTGACGTCATGCCCTCTCCTACCTTTCTATTCTCCATGGTGATACCCCTGTCGCCCCCCCCCCCCCCCCCACTACGCTGGCGATTAGAGCACTATATAGCTCCTACGGAGCAGAGTAGCGATGCTTATCGCGTGTTTCGCCGACAACATGGCCGACAGAGCAGCCCGGCGCGAGTCACGTGGTGCTCAGGGTTCCAGAAGGCGGCCCGCCCTACGGGACAATACATGGAGATCGACGCAACGCGGTTGATTAAAAAAGCGCGAAGTTCACACTTTTCGAAACAAGTCTGTCGTGAAGTTGGTAAAGGATTAAACACTTTATCAAAGTTTCCATAATATCGGATGCGTGTGAAAATTTTGAGAAGGCAATTTCCAAGGCAATGGCGTCTGAAGCAGACGATTTTTGTGCGCAGCGGAGATGGACTTTCTGGGTTGGCCGGAGCGGGTCACGTGGAACGCTGTGACGTCGCCGTGACGTTGCCGCGTCGTCTGCTGCATGATGCCGCTCTATGCATTTTTTGACGAAAATTACGTCCTCACTTGCGCACACAACTCAGCGCAAATTATTCTAAAATGTTCCTTTATTATGTCAAAAACTATTGTCGGTCCCTACATCTCCAAAACATAGAAGAAACAACAATTTTCTCACGTTCCCCATGCATTTCTTACCGGAGCCATCCCGTGGCGACATTGCGAACTCTATAAACGTGTGCTCTTAGACGTCCCAGGGGCTCTGTCATTCTCTTCAAACTCCGCCAGCTCGCAGTACCCGCACATTACAATTATTAATGCGATAGCATTAACTGTTCCATGGAGCGAGCTGACGTCATCAGTTTTTACACTGATATCGAGGTAACCAGAGAGCAATAGACTTCTTCCAAAACCGACGCGCCCCATCCCGGCGAAATACCACGCAATGCACTCTAGGAACTAGTTGGCCACTCAGTTTCGGTTTCGACTGAGCAGGTTCATCTCATGCTATCACGCCGCGACCGAACGCGCTGCTTGCGTTTTCGATTATCTGACTTTTTGCGAATGTACAATACACGCATTCTCGAGCGATATAAAACGAAGACCGGGGCATTTTTCTTGGTTCCCGAAACACCGGATATTGTGCGTGGCTATACAAACGTAGTAAGACGTGGCTTAGTCACCTCACCCCATGAGTGCATCTTTGAGCTCAGTGTCAGTAATCCCGTCTAGTACCAGTGAACTAACACTGAAATTGGGTCACCTTGAGCCCTACACGTATTTTGTTTGCCAAACTTCCGCTTCTTGTTACTTCATTAAGCGAAAAGCAAGCCGCATCCTCACAGGATTATCAAAGTTGAGCCCAGCGTTGGCGCATGAACTTTTAAGGAAACGCAATAAATTCGACCTCACTACTGCATAAAAGTTACTATGATGTCTTTCTCGTGTCATCACATATCTCACACTCGAATTTTATGCTGATAGAAGATTGAGTTTTCGCAAACGCTGAGATCGGCTAGCTACGACGGCAGGCCCTAACAAGCCTCCCCTACTCCTCGCTAAGCCTTTTCGGACGAGCTTTTCCTGACACCCAATATCTGTGCCTGAACGGTGTGTCTGAAATTATCTTGGCATACTCAGTCAGGAAGAAAGCAAACACATAACAAATATTATGGCCATTAGCAACCGTCAAACGCGGTTTAAATAATTATCTTGGCGTTCGTTCGTGGGCGCACCACGCAGGGGTTCACGCCCGTCCGGCGCACTTCCGGCGCACGGTACGACATTCTTCACACAAGTGCTCGACTTTTGCTTTCTTAAAACGGTTTGTATGTGCGAATGTGCCTATATGCTTACAGGATAACTTTATGCGCATACGCGATGTTGAATATTAGTGGAATGCAAGCGGGTGGGGACCTCACTTCGTGCAGTGCTGCGGGGCACTACACTCTAGAGAAAAATGGAGGAAAAGGGTAGCAGTGGCGCGCCTTCTTCCCTTCGACTGACGCGCCCCCAAGCGGACACGAGAAGAAGGGAGGAACGAGACGTTTTTCTCCTTCTCCAGGCAGACGGGAGAAAGCTTTCGCCCTCCCCGACTCATCTTCTTTCGGTTTCGTTTTTCGAGCACGTCGCGCACGTTGTTTAATAAATGTTGTTGAGTTGATTGAGGTTCAGCGGCAGCGAAGGCCGCCTGTAATTCCGTCTTCTAGTCCAAACTGCAGAACATTCGGTTGCATTACGTTTTTACCACTAATTTTATCAAAGGAGCAAACGAAGCCGCTAGAAACAGCGAAGTTCGGAGCAGTGCCAGCAGCGCTACGTACACTGGGGAAGATGGCCGTCTCTGGATTGCGGGACCCACGCGGAATTACAGTAGCGGAACCACACGGAACTGTGTCGACGTTTCCGACGTTATGGAAATCGCAGGAACTGCGTCCAAGGCAGGCAGGTTTTCCTGCCGGCTGCCTGGGTGCCTTCCGTGCTGAGTTCGGTTCTGTTTTCCCGTGCCGAGTGCCAACCGGCGTTCAACGTGGTTCTGTATTTCTGCGTGTCAGCAACATAGCAGCAACATCGTGATGGCAGTGTTGTGCGTAGTGAACAGAAGACTGGAATTATCGCCGATGTGACCGTGTGTTCGCGTATCAGTGGTGTAACAACAAGATGAGATGACGTAAACTGTCGGGCATTGATGCTGCTGGTCGGGCCGTGATCGGAGGGGGCGGGGTGTCGCAGGTTGACATTCCGCTTTACATTAAAGAGTTTAAGACCACTTGAGGAATTAGGTGCAGTCGATCGACGTGCGGATAGTCATGTTGGAACGCTGGTCTGAACGGTAAGCTCCTATCGTACAGTGGCCAATGTGACTGTCGGTCCCCGAGAGCGATTGCGCTCTGGGGAAAAGACTGAACAGTACGAAATTATGACGGAAAGTACGTATATTTACAGTGGAATTTTAGCATTAAAAAAAAAACAGGTAAAATCGAGAAAAAAAAAGCTATCCTTTATTTTGCTGTTTAAATATACTACGGTTCCTGGAGAAACTGCCCTCCAAGTGGCGCGCTGGGATGAGCGCAAGAAGTTTTCGAGCTCGCCACGGCGTAGCTCCGTACACTTAACACCTGCCGCAAGTCGCGGCTTTGACTGCATTCAAGTTGATCGAAAAGCGATTTCTCTGCCCGTGAAGCATCACTTCCAGCTGAGTGAATATCCGCTCTACAGAGATTAATTCAAGACGGCAATTGCAGCCGTGCGCGAACAGCACAAATAGAAAAACAAACACTACAATAGAAATACTGGCTACGAAGTGCCGTGCGGGGAAACAAACTCATGGCTTGGAACCGCATTGGAGCGGCTCGATTTATTGGCTTTCAAATAATTACGGCATGATCGAGCGTTTTCTTTTTAATAAGAGATTCATCCCCTGAGCCATTAAAAATACTCTCAGATGTATGACGTTGCTGGAAAAAAATCATCATGCTGGGAATATTTTTTATTGCTTAGGGAGTCACCGAGAAATTCCGTACGTTCAAAACGACCAGTATAAAAGACGGAAACGCAGAGCTCGGGAGTAGTGATCGGGTGTGTGTGTCGATGTTTGTATGTGCGATGCATGTCTATGCGCTCAATGTATGTTCAGCTGATGCTTGTAGTATGCCTAATATGTCTATATGTGTGTATAATAGAGGTTCCCGAAGTCCCGAAGCGCAATGGTGGCGTGAAAAAATTAAAAATATTTTTTGTAAAACATGAATTGGGCGGTACCTAGCGCCACCTAGCCTAGCTACTTGCGATTACTCTGCTTGACCCTGCCATCTGGTGGCAAGCGATTTAACCTCCTTTTACGCTACGCGGCTACGCCATAATTTCGTGTTACCGTGCTGAAATGAGCCAAGAGGCTGCTTCGGATTTGCTTTTTTGAGAGCGGCTTTTGGTTTTGCGGGCGAATGGTTTACCACTCCTCCGTGATGTGCGGTTGACGCAACGGTTGACGAAGGAATTGTGGCTCGAGGAATAGCAAAGGTAAGACAAAAAGTGCGCGAACTGGGTGCCGGTTGTCTCCGTTTAACATCGCAGTGCTGACGATGAGAAGACTGAGTGACTGCATGCTTTCGAAACGTAAGTTTCTTTACCTGCAGGGGGAAGCCGGCTTCGGAAATAAATACAGTTCGCGGAAAGCTCGTGTTACGTTTTTATTTGCTGCTCCTCTCGCTCCGTACAGTAGACTTAGTGTTCTCGTTAAGCCTTATTGAGCTCGATTTGCTCGATTCGTGGCCGCCATAATGAGATGCAGGCGACGGAGGAACTTTTGCTCCCCTGCTTTAGGGACGAAAGTTTCTCCCTTTCTGAAGGAACATATGTGTCAAGAGCGTTCCTCCCTTTAGGGAGGACTATACTGACCCTTTTTTCTATAGATAAGAGATGAGAAGTGTGTTCAAATGGAGCTTTTCAATGGCGCCTCCGAGTTTTTTCCTCGCGTGCTCAGGCGTATTAAGAAAAACTGTAATTGCAAAAGGTATCTCTCGTCCATGGACGCGCGAAACAAACTGCCCGATCAACAACACTGATATAAAGGCGCGAGCTCGATGTGTGCATACTTATTGGTTGCTACAGCTTGCTGATTGGTACACAAGCAAGATCCCCGAGCTTCGCAGCGTCGAGATTCCCAGCACTGGCTCGTCTACATACCTCGAAACGCTAACAGAAAGGCTCAAGTACAAAAATACAACAAGCATGCGTTAAGACAAGCTATACGTCTCGGGCTTGTGCTAAAGCTTCGAGGTCTGGCCATTTAGGTTAGTTTAGAGACCGCAAATCATGCTCTCAGGACCAGAAATCAGGAGGTAACGGCCGTTAATAGTCCACGCTCTGTGTATGATCTCTTGTCGACGTGTCGATCGAAACCGAAACCATGCCACTCTTCTCCCTAACTAACTAGTTCCCAAAGTGCAACGCGCGCCATGTTGCATGCAGGATTTATGGAAATAGTCAATTGAATTCTGGGATTTCCGTTGTCAGTTGAGGCACTCATAGTGCTTTGCGCGCCTCTTCTGCGGCTGGTGGACTATGTTTGGGAGTTTTAGTACGTCATTCTTGGCTTAACGATACCCAATATCAGTAACTATACGATGCGTACGCAAAGGCGCCGGCGGAGTATCTAGTACGAATATGGAAATTATCTGAAGGATCTATCTAAAGTTCTCTAATTTCGTTTCACCTCCCCTTTCACTGCTCTGCTCACGACCCGTAGACTTTTTATTCACGTGCCCCCTTAGTAGCTTAAACTTTCTCCAATATACCTTTATTGTTTTCGAATGGGGTGTCGTCGTGGTGATCGTCGTACAACTTGTCTTCTTTTTACGAGACATAGCGTTGCGTGTCGACACGGCCCTGTGGACCGCGAATACAAGGCAGAGCACCATCGCCATCTCCTCGCCCTTTTCACCGACATTCACGCAGCGTGTGTGAGAACTCCACGACCCGAAAACATCAGCACTGTCACGGCTGCAAAAACTAGTGTCCCAATATCTTCCGATGTTCCCGGCACGCAGGTGCACATGGTGAACAGAACAGCGCGCACAAAAAGACGAGGACAAAAAAAAAAGAAGAAGGACGATGAGCAACACACAAGCGCTGTGTGTTGCGCATGTTCCTTTTCTCTGTCCTTATTTCTTTAACTTTATTGTTTCTCTCCAGGGGAGAGGGAGGAAGAAAAAAAAGCAGTCTGTTGTCGCTTGACAGTGTTCCTCCTCCCACACCAGCAGCGAGAGAAACTATTTTACATACTAGTGACCCGTAGAACAAGGTTCACCTCAGGATCAAAACACTCAACATTAAACAAAAAACAAAAACAAAAACAAAAAATCCGACGTACATTACGAGACATTTTGCGGGTCGGAGGTCCCATCCAGAACAGGCACAAATAACACTAGCGAAACAATGAACGAATATCCTTTCATAGCTCAAACTCATCAAGTCCGTGCCCAGTCTATGTGTACTATTTATAACATTAGGCAACGAGTACTGCAACATCTGGAGGCCGTAGCCTAGCATGCAGC
>JAZHYW010046560.1:0-25000 GCA_037355805.1 Ixodes ricinus
GTGCAGGAGACACTGAACGAGCTGCTACAAGGAGAATATTCGATTGCAGACAACAGCAGGGCCTTTTTGAAAGGTTATGAGAGGCTTTTGAAAAGGTTCGAAACGCTGCTAGGAATAAACATTTCTATAGCTTTGTTCGGCCCATGCGAAGAACTTGCAAGGGTACTGCAACGTTCAACGTTTCGCGCCGCAGGTATCAAAGAGGCTGCAGAGACTTTCTGCGAGGCACTGTCCCGTCTGCGGTCTGAAGTCGCGTTTGAAGAGTTGTGGGACTGCACGATCTCAACTGCAATGCGGCTAGGTTTGAAAGACCCTCGCAGCGCAAGGCCGAAAAAACCGCCAGAAAGCTTTGAAATGAGCAACACACCTTCACCGCCAGTTGTACTTGATTGCAAGGCAGCGTTACGAAAGGAGTACTTCGCGGCTGTAGACTGCATTATGAGTGATACTCAACGGCGGTTTGAACAGCCTGATATGAAGCAGCTAGTAAAACTAGAGAGCACCTTGATTAACTCCGCCGGGGGAAGACAGTTCACAACCGATGACCTGAAAGAGGCCCTAGGAGTGCATGCATGTGATTTTGATCTGGCCCGACTCTCTGCGCAGCTTTTACTTTTGCCAGCTCTTTTATGCAACCTTGATTCCCTCACAATTGACGCCATATTGAGGACACTACAGGCAAAATCCGACGGAATTCATGACATCCTAGACCAAGTCGTAAAATATACGAAACTTCTTCATTCTGTGCCTGCATCTGTCGCTTTGGGGGAGCGTTCATTTAGTGCCTTACGCCGAATTAAAACGTACCTACGCAGCCGCATGAGTCAGGGGAGGCTAACACACCTCCTTATTTTGCACATTCAAAAAGGAAGAACCGCCGAGCTCAACCTGGACGACATCATCAAGGAATTTGTCTCCAGGACTGCTGAGCGAACATGGACCTTGGTCTTCCTTGAGACGATCAACACACATGGCTTATATATGAATCTATTTCCTTCATCACGCTTTTGTGCACATTTTTAAATATGTATTACGATGTCGTATATATGTAATTCTCTTGGCTTACTCGTTCATTTCATAGCGTGGATGTCTTTTTGGATGAACATTTGAAGAATAATAAACGTGATTCTGTGTATCCTTGTAGGGATTTTGAAATTGTCTGAAGCACTATGCATAAGCGTTTTCGCGGTATTAGAGAGTTTTAGTGGATCGTACGTAAAGCTTTGAGGGTCGGAAGGTGCATGCGCAAAACGCAATATTGCGTTCTACGCGTGTGCGTTTCCGACTCGTAATTGTATTGCGTACGCAAGGCTCTTACGTACGAGCCAGTAAAACTCCCTACTGTTGTTATAAAGCAGGAAGGAAAACTGATTGTACATGTTAAGTGAGGAACTTCATGCAAATAATATTTCATTTTTAATAAACAATAACTAAAAATAAAACAACAAAAATTCGGCTCCAGCCCTTGTTTCCTATAATAAAATATATAAAAACAAAATGCTTGACTTCAGCCCCCCCCGCTCAAAAAATACTTCCGGAGTCCCTGTCAATAAGTGGAACAAGCATGTAAAGTGTTGGGAAAGACTCGACACAAGCAGCTGTTGTGGCTTGTTTAATTGGTTGCATGGGAGCGGCCGAAAAACTTCCACGCTCTACTTCGCTTTCTCTTCGAACAACTTCCCGCATCTACCACTTCTACTTCGCTCATACAGAGCGGCGGTACCGTTGCAACCAGTTCTGAAACGTCTTCATGACACGCTTTCCGAAAGCGTGCATGAGCAGGCTCGTGCGAAAGCGGTCCCTAAAGGTTGAACCGCATGTAAGCGATTTAGCGAGCGACGAGACGAGCGACAGCGACGAGTCAGCAGCGAGCGACGGAGACTTCTCATTGTCGCTCGTCGCGTCGCTCGGTGTTTGGATTTCTAGAAAACGACCTCATCGCCTTGGTCGCTTGCTCACGCCACTTTCATGCGGCTTGCCTCATCGCGCGACTGACCGAGCGACAGCGAAGAGGGTCGACGTCGCCTGTCTCGTCTCTTAGCGAATCGCATTCAGATGGGTTAAACTTAACACAGTGGTTCCTATTGGAGACCACAGCAATGTACGTATAGAGAGAAACTGCGGCTGCCGATGATGATAATCATTGTCTAGGAGAAGAGTACGTATTGGTATCTTGCGGGCACGTGTGGCAGGCGTGCCGGAGCGTTGTGGGACTCCTGTGAAGGGAATCTCGCGGCGCGACACCGTAACGACTATTCGGAGATTATTCGAAAAATATTCGAGACTTTTGAAAATTATTATTCGATTCTATTAACGAATCGAATAGGGTAATATTCGATTCGTTATTCGAAAATGGCGAATATTCGCACACCCCTAGTATTTATTGTTTTTATTTTTGGCGAAATTTCATGGAAACTTATTTTTCTATGCCCCGTTATTTAAACAGACGAACACTAGCTTGGGGGTAATCCGATGGACTTAATTAAGCCCTCTGTATTTGCTCATGCCACTTTTTTCAAGCTTACTGTCTTAACAGACAGGGATAAAAACACGCTGCCTCCTTCAGTGTAGCGCGCGCGGCCCCGGACATCTAAGGGCATCACAGACTTGTTATTGCTCTGTTTCGTGCGGCTAGGAGCCGCTTGTCCCTCTAAGGAGGGTGCAAGGTGCAGCAGAACCACGCACCTATTTAATAGGCTAGAGTCTCGTTCGCTATCGGAATTAACCAGACAAATCGCTCCACCATGCTAAGAACGGCCATGCACCACCATCTACCGAATCAAGAAAGAGCTCTCAATCTGTCAATCGGCTCAGCAATTTAAAATGCGACACACCGTCGTGAATTCGCCCACCACATCCGAAGACGCAGCACGTTTTCATTTCCCCTGGTAACACTGCCCCTTGGACAGCGCCTGATGGGAGCCGACCTCTAAATCACACAAAACAAAAGCGGAAGATTTTTTTTATTAGCAATTACGCGAAGGATTGACGGCTACAGCCACAGCTGATACAGCACGTCCGCCATTGCCGACGCCGAGATGTTTACATCCGCGCCCCAACACCCCCCCTCCCCGAGGAGGCGGCGGCTTAGTATAATCTCCTCTCCCGCCTTCACACCTCCTTTCCCACGCGCAGAAGACCGAAATGCACCCACTTGCAAGGCGCATTGTAGCAGTATATCGTATTCGACGGTCAACTTTGCCCTACGCCTGAAATTTAACGGTTCTTTGAGGGTTCCTACTGCGTTTTCCTTTTTGTTTGAGTTGGCAACATCGTTTGTTTCCGAAACAGAAACCATTCCTCTCTGGTTATTCGTTCTCCCTACGTAGTGTGCGCAAGAAGTGAGAGACCAAATAGCGCCCACAGGATGTACATGTTATTTATTGAACAGTGCTGCGTTTTACTTCACGGTGCAGGTCTCTGCCAAGTGGAATTTGACAGTTCTAAATGACTCGTTCCTTTCCGAGACGGGTAGTCAAAAATGGGCAAGAAAAAATAAAGCAGAAAAAAGATTCCAACACAAGTGTCACACATGGTAGTTACAGTTATAACCATCGTTCATTTCTCTCCAGGGTGGCCTCGTTTGAAATTGGACACGCGTGTCGGGGTGGGTATTATGAATGGCCTCAAAGAATTATATATTGTAGACCCGATTCCGCAATGAACCAAACCACTTTTAGAAATTTAGTTTGAAAGATGATTTGTCTGTATACACCAATTTTGAAGTGAAGCAAGGTGAAATGCTGCGTGATATGCTGCTTGATTTTTGTACCCAGTTCTGTCGGTTGTTATAAATAGTAAAATACGAAAACACTCACGGTAATTTTTCATGTAAATGTATGATGCATGGCAAATTTTATACTAGAAAAAAAACAAAAAACAACAGTGCCCGGAACATTGAATCTTTGAAGTTTGGGGGACATATTTGCAATTTTGTATTCTTAGGATTCTTCATACATCTTGCTTAGTACACAATATACGCATGTAGGCCTATACATTTCCTATCGACTAGTGTTATTTTTGTTAAATTATTGTTAACGAAATAATTTACATAAATTTTTAAATTTCGCAAAATTATTAATATAAGTATATTTGAATCCGCCTAAAAAAAACTTTACATTTCTTTTTTATTTTTTTATTGTTCCCAATAATGTTATGTTTCTGTGAAAGTAATCAAATTTCGCTCTTTCTTTGTTGTTTTTTGTGACCTGAATCGGCAAAGGGATTGTTTCGCAAGTTGGCTTCACTGCAAAGTATTTATCCCTACAATGCTAAGGCCAGGCGGGTCGGACGTGCATGGGAGGTGAAGGGGCGATGGAGAGAGTGAGCTAACGAATATATTTATTTTTACCAAAGAATCGTCTGCCTTACCGAGTCATCCTGAGTCAAGAGAAGTAAAAGGGAGTGGGGAGGGCGGGATTATATGAAGTGTACGTGAGGGGATAACTACCAAATTCTAATGTATAGTCCACCAGTAAATCGAGGATGGCTTTCTTGTTTCTGATGAGCCTTTTGGGTTGGATCCAGTCGTCTAGCATCCTAAGTCTGTCGTCTTTTTGAAAAAAAAAAAAAATGGTGGTGCAGAGAGATAATGCATTTACAGGGAAAAAATACTGTGAGTGTTTTCCTTTTCGCCTATTTATAGCAACCGACAGAACTGGGTACAAAAATTATTTTTCTACAAAATTAAAAAAGTGACTTTGTTCATTGTGTAAATGGTGCTATAATATATATATATATATATATATATATATATATATATATATATATATATATATAAATTTTCGCGACTCCAACTAACTATAGGGGGCGCCACTCGCTTTCCAAAATGGCGGTTATAGTGAGGGTCGGAGGTGCGTGCCGCTGCTGAGCCTGTCTAGTGTGCTGGCTTCACTGAGTGACACAAATTATGTCTGGTAATACGAGGAAGCTAGGGTGTTATGAGAGCAGGTCGCTTCTTTATCCTGAAAACAAAAACGGTGTTGAGCGTAATACTTACTCCAGGAAGCACGTTTCAATTCTGGAGCGAAACCGAAACTAACCTCTATTTTGGATTTAATTTGACGATATAGGTCTTAATTTCAAATTATTTTATAGCTGAAGATGTGTCTCACATCGTAATGATTTAGTTAATTAAGTTGTTCGCGGAAACTTTTTTTTTCTTGACATACGTGTTCGATTCAGGCACTTCAACTTATACTGGAGACTGGAGAACAGGGCCTTTCATGCATTTTAGAGGTAACATAAAATATTGTAGTTGTTGAAAAAATCAGTGCTGATATTTGTGCGTTCTCGCTGCCATTTCTCGCTCAGATAGTTGTGTTGTTAAAGAATGAACTGCGGGCCTTTTAATTGGTTTGAGGTATTTATATGATAAATTTTTACTTTTCCACAAAAGGTATAAATTAATAACCGCTGTTCTCACTACAACAACCCAAAGACGGAATCTGAGTCAGTCAGCTGAAGAGTGTGTGTTTTTTTTATAGCGACGCGTGACGCATAGGACTTTATATTGCATCCAGTGTTTGACTGTTTGTCTATCTTGATAATAATGTCAGAGTGTTTCATATGCTAAAAAAATGATACCTTTCAGGAAAGACTATTATGGTTAAATGACGTATTTTTGTGATCGTAGCGTTAAGGGGGCATAAATTGCCGTGATCTGTATTATTAATAATAGTATCAAATTTAGATAATTTAATATGCAATGTTTTAATATTAAATATAATTTGTTGCTTCTTATCTAATTTCAAACGGGCGAACAAGTATGACAATCAAGTGTGCTAATTGTCATCACTGGTGCCAACTGCAGCATTTTTAATGACCAAGTTACAAAACAATAGTCTAAAATCAATCAATACATTCTCGATAATGTGAAAAATCCCTGTAAAATTGCATTAATTGTGGGTAAAGCGCATTTTGCTTTGAATGTCGCGACTTTTGACACTCGGCAAGAGGTACAAAGTCGCGGTCAATATCCTCCCAGCCCTAATACCCTAAAATAAAAAATGTATATATATATATTTTTTTTAATTATCAAATTTTTTATAGCATTTAGTTACTTTCATTTTTATGCTCCGTCGTTTTGCCAATCTCAGCCTTTCCAGTTCGAAGGAACGCCTACCTGCTTGCACGTCTGCTCACTGCAGCACGTTGCGTTGTCGTTGCAAGCCGGTGAAACAGTGAAACAGTTGTGAGTTTTAGTATTGGGTATACGAGCAAACGCAAGCGCTGTGTGTTTGCGTTAGCTCTGCGTGTTCTACACTGCGCGTGCGCAGAGCCCACAATTTTGGTCTTGGATTGGCGCATGGCGATGAGGCGCACGCACAACGTGGGGCACGCAACTCTAACGCAAACGCACAGCACTTGCGTTTGCTTCTATGCGCAATACTAAAGCTCTCTATACTCTGTTTCAGCTTGTGTTGTACCGCAGGAAAGGCTACAAGCGCGAGCTCCTTGCTCTAAAGCACATCTCGGCGGAACACGCTCTCGTGCACCAAGGACATCTGCCAACGCTATGTGCTCGCGCTTCTAGCCTTCGCTGCGGTACAAGATAAGGTGAAACGAAGTATAGTAAAGTACAATCCCATACCGGCTGCAGCACTACGCTGGGACAGTAAAGAGTGTTGTTTGCGTTCGGAAATGACAATTCGCGAGCCATGATCGCGCGTATACTTACGTCTCAGCTTGGATCCAGACGCAGGCGATGCTACAAGCGCGAGCTCCAGGCTTTCAGCGTCCCTGCCAAGCACGCGCGCTCGTGCAATGCAAGCACTGTTCAGGGCCACACGCTCGCGCTCGTAGCATCGGCTGCGTCTGGACCCAAGCTGAAACGAAGTATAGCTCCGCCGCGCACGCTGCACGGGAGAATCGGGGGACCCTCACTAGAGCGCTTCCCTTTTCCGCCGCGGGAGGGCGAGCAACTAGCTGGAGACGCGAATATAAATGAAAAGAAACGAAAACCCTTGAAGAAAACAGCAACAACGGATGGTTTATTCTTCGACGTTTCGGCCGGAGTCCGGCCTTCGTCAGGAAGAACTTTTACAGACGACCGCGGGTGGTATCTCTACAATGCTACGGTCGAGTCCAAGTTCCAAAAAACGGCAGGATGACGGTGGAAATTCAATTAGAAGCGTAGGGAGTGCTAGTGTCCGGATGAGCTGATGTCTGCCCATCCAAGACAGGTCCAACGAGGAGTCCTCGCCTCATGCCACACCACACGTTAAAATATCGCCTTATGAGGACTCACACATAATTGAAAGCCTAACAAAAAAATGAAAGGCGTTTACAATCCCATGTAACGCCGAATTAGAGCGCAGCTCTTGAGCAGAAGGGGGGGGAAGGTACGGAAAGGAGGGTATGCCCTCCTTCTCATCCGTACCCTCCCCTGCTCCTCTCCTTCTCCCCTGTCATTAAGCAGGAAATTTCCCGCTAAATTTAGCGGGCAAGTTTTTGCGCTCAATTCAGCAGGGAAGTTTGCCCATCATGCAACGCGCGGTGACGTCAGGAGTGACCCTTGTGACGTACACGTGACGTCACGTGTGACGTCATTATGAGAAACGTCCCATCATGCACCGCGCGGTTACGCCGACGGCGACGCCGACGCCGCTCAAGCCGGAAACGGGCGCCGAAGAGCTGCGCTCTAAAAATAAACGGCATGAGTTCAAAATCTTTCGTGAATGCGAGCGGACATCTAACGCTCGTCTTTTTCACCCCTCTAAGACAATCAAAACAAAAACGCCAAGAAACATTCGAGTCGGAAAGTGCTATGCAGCTGGAGCTAAGCGACACAGCAGTTTTTGTGTCGATTTATCCTTCGCCCGGCCGAGATGATAGCAAGAATCAACGCTAATTCCTGCAAGTCACTGTCATCCAAACAGCGCAGCGTTTATTTTTGGCCGCTTCAAGAGAAATGAGAGGTGGTCGAGCTGCCTGCGTTTAGTTGCGTTCGTTCGACGCGAGCAGCGGGCCGTTTGCAGCAAAACATGCGCTCGAAAATGAAACCGAAACTTAAAATCGTGTCCAAGTTGTGCTGTTTTTCAGAAAGCTGTCAAATGCAGGCAGTGCCTGCCTTCTATCGCACTCCAATTTTTTTTATTTAGTGTTTTTCGATGATGTTCAGCAAGTTTCCAAATAAAACCCTGCCCTTGAACTCAATTATTAAACAAAGTAATTACGCGAAAAAAATTAACAACTTAATTATCCCGAACTTTAATAATTTCCCTAAATACGCCCCTGGCCTAAAACCAAAACTACACGAGCCTTTTTTTTTTTTTTTGGCGCGATGCGTAGTTTTCGCAATATCGAATCTGTCCATTTTTCGTGAAACACATATATATATATTTGGCAAATCAAAATACCCACCCCGACACGCATGTTCGATTTCAAATGAAACTACCCTCCAACTATTTACTTCAGGGTCATTTTTTTTTTTGCCTCACACCCATTTTAAAATTTCAACAAGCAACACTGGCGGCCGCCATATTTTGCGCATCGCTTCCCGCTCAAAGCGTCTGATTGGCTCCGAGCTGACACCGAACGCTGACGTAGTAGTCGTGTCCAATGCACGCTCAAGGTGAGTTCCGAAATATGGCGGCATCGGAAGCAGCTACTTGAGTGCTCGCCCGGCTCTTCAAAATAGTCTATTGGGGCTTTGCGAAGGAGTAGAACGTGTTTACGATTCTCCCGAAAATGTTGTACGAGGTAATCAAACGAACACTATCTTTTTGAATACCGTAAAAATCACGAAAGATGGCCCACGTCAGATTTTCTTTCCCTTTTATCGCTTCGCCGTGAGTGGGCGTTAAGCAAAATATAATCGTTTTGGGGAAGTGTCTAAAGACGCCATTTTCGACCGACATCGCCTTGTCGTGTGCTACGCCACTCGTACAGAGGGCGATATTTTTTTTAACTCGGGAACAAACCCGGAAAAAATTATGCACGCCAAAAATAAACGCAAACGCAAACGCAAAAAAAAAAGCAAGAGAAAATGATTTAGAAAACGTAATGCAACCGCTCTGAGCTCATTGGGTATCCGACATGCGTGCTTATACCCGCCACGCCCATTTATACTTCCTAGAAACAAAACATTAAAAAGATAAACTTCAGGAAATTCAATTGTTTCATTTTGTTCAGGAGCGAATTCTCTTGTTAGTAAATGATGTTTCCGGTGTCACGCTGCGTTGTAAAGACGGTGACAAATAGCAGCGGCCTTGGGATGTCAGCATGGCAGAAGCATGACTTGCCTTAACTTCCCTAACGCTATTAATACGAGAAAAAGCGACAATGTCTGATCTATGTCATTGGTTCTCAACCACTGATGTTTGGCGGACCCCTTGTGGATCGGCGGAGACGATGGGGGACCCCGTTCGTGGTGAGTTGAAGGGAAATGTACAGCCGCTAATTATGATAACGATTTAATGAATGTATGTAGCTACTCCCTGAGAAATGCCTGCGCGTCTACTTACCTGCAAAACACTCAAAGAGACTATCTGTGCTATCTACGTAATCAGCTCAGCGAATGATGAGGCGGAACATCCGTTTAGACCTAGAAATGAAGTCTGGGCTGCGGCATTACGCGATGCAAAAAGCGTCATGCTTGCATTGCGTAATGCTACAGCGCAGACCTAACTTGGAGGTCTAAAGACTCTAAACAGATAATCCGCCTCATGTTCGCTGAGCTGATTTTTTCGATCGCAGAAATTGGCTCTTCGAGTGTCTTGCGGGTAACTTAGACGCGCAGGAATTTTTTTTAGAGTGTAAGGGCTCAAGGAAAGTAGACTTCTCTCATTGGTTAACACAACTCACCCGAAATTATAACGTTTCTTCTCAATATAAAAAAATGACAACTTTTTTTGCCGGGTTTGAGTGATGAGGCGGGGCTTCGTGGATCCCTAGAGTGCCTTCGCAAACCCTCCTTCGAGAATCACTAATCTATGTGATAAAGCTGGGGTGCCTATAGATCGTGAGGGGGAATATACTCCGCGTATGAGCTGGACTAAATGGGAGTAGCGTTACGCTCAAGTGTAACGAAAAGCCGTTACACGCAGGTCAAGACAACATAAAGCATACGCATCCCGTAGAAGGCCACGCGTAAGCATACAATGCACATAGAAACACACTTAGTCCTATTGTCACGAATGACAATTGATGAGCTAGGCGACGAAAACTGAAACAACTTGTGCCCAAAACCAAAAAGGAAACAGAAGATGACAATAGAGCGTCGCGGGCGTCGACGGCGGCGTAACAGCAGGATTGAACGCTGGGGCGAGACTGACTGCGGCTTGCCACGCGGAGCACCTTTTGTAGCCGCGTGGGTTTCTGGAACATTCAGCGCTTAGAACAATCGTAACTCTATCAGACGAGAAAGAATAAATAAAAGAACATTCTGCTGCCTGGAATCGAACCCAGATCCTCCGTGCGACAGCAAAGCACGGTAACCATTCGGCCACGTATATACGCGCTCACTCGTCGACGCGCGTGGCAATATATTGAAGTGACGCAGCGGGAATTCAACCCCGAACCGCGTGAGATCCGCCGCCCTAAACCTTTACTCGGCGCCACTAGGAGGACGCGAATGGGAGAGAAGAATGAAATTAAGGGATCCTGCGGTAGTAGGTGATTGTTGTCGAGCGCAGCTGCAGCGTACGAATCGCAAAGTGTTGTTTTCTCATATGATATCACGACTTCGCGGGTCCTCAATAAATTTAAACTCTTCCAGATCATTCTGATAAAATCGGGGAGTACATATGACTGTGTCGTGCGTACAATGGATTCGAAACCACCGAAAACGTTTCGCGTAACCAACCGTAACCAATCGCAACGTATATACGGGTAATGCATGTACGACACGTCTTGTTCTCCCCGCGTTTGTCAGGGTGATCGAAACAAGCTCAGATTATTTTTTTTTCTTCTTTCTGACAAGTGTTTTTCGCTGGTTTAAATTCCGCATGCTTCCACGATGTCATTTCTTATTTTGACGACATTAGGCTTAGCTGAACGTCGGCTCCACTGATCTCTATGGCAATTTGCTGAGTCGCGCTTCCCCGCGCTCCGCGAATGCGGCCACCGGAAGTCCCGAATCGGCCATCTTGGGCCTGCGTAACGTCAGCCGGGTGAAGCGTTGCAGAGGCCGGGCGGCTGTGTGTTGCGAAAGACACGTTTTCCGCCCGTTCGCCGTCATTCGCCGATAACGTTTTTGAAAACCTTGTGTAAACGGTCGTAGCTGCCCTCGAGATCCCGTAGAAATTTTTACGAAACGCCTATTTTTTTCTTCAATTTAGCGGGAAATCACGTGTCATGACATCGTGAAGTAACAATGTCATGTCATAGTGTCGCATGACGTTGCAATTTTCCCGCTACATTTAGAGCAAGTTAAGCGTGACGCGACGTCGTGGAGCCAAGTGACATCATAGTGTCACGTCATGTGACGGGGTCACGTGACGTTACAGTGTTACATGAACATTCACTGTCCGCTAAATTTAAACGTGCCAGTGTAACTAAGTGCAACAGTACACATGTAGCGTTGGCGCGGTTTCTCTGTGGGACGCGTCAAGCGACCGGGAATTTGTTTTTAACAGAACAACACACCCGGTTTTTTTTTCTCCGTGTGACATTTCTGCGGAGACGTCTGCCCCCTAGGCGCCTTTCTCTTTTAGTCTACTCGTTGCACAATGTTCATGCCAAATGACCGTATATACTCCTGGCGTTATACATTTAATGCTTGCCAAAGGCTTGCGTAACTTCCGTAGAGCTCAAACGCTAAGTTACTTGCGCAAGCGCGAGCGAATGATATATGCCGGACCACAGCCTCCTTTGTTCTCTAAAGCCTGTCAATTCCACGACTGAGCAATTAAGCGCGCGGCTGCTGGGAAAAGGCGAGGAGCGGTGCCGAACTGTTAGCCATATATGGTAGTGCAGAGTCACCTCTGGGGGTAACCCTCCAGCCAGCGCCAACAATACGCGCGGTGGCCTCTCCATGAAACAATCAACCGCAACAAAGAAGGAATGAAGGCTACCGGCGCGTGGAAAAGCGGGAGAGGGTCGACGGAAAATGTTATCTATTCCCTAAAAAAAAAAAGAAAGAAAAAGAGCGCGTTCATGTTTCCAGATTTTACCGCTAGGGTATTGTTTGGCGCTGCAAAGAGAGAGCCCTTGTGCGCGGCGGCTTCTCTGATTTTCTTTCCCCTTTACAGCGGCCACGTTCCTTGCGGTTCGACAGGCTCTCTATAGTAAAGGAGGCTATGGCAGGACGAAACCACATGCTCTTCCAGCTTTGCAGGGATGCGGCACTGTGGAAGCTATGCTACCCTTGACAACGTAGCACAAAATATACGGCGTCTAAAATGAATTCCTGCGCTCTAAAACGAGCCGAAGAAATCGCCGCCTGGCCGTGGAAAGGCCAAGCATTTCACTTTAATGTGCATTTAGGTGGTGGAGTTGACCTGACGAAATTTCAAGGCGTGTCTTTCTTTCTGTGAAACATGAGAGCAACATACTTGCCAGGGTGAACGGCGGACGTCTTCGCACACGACCATGTCAGTGATGGTTGAAAATTGTGGCCACATCTTCCGGCAGCGAGCAGATGACGCACTCTGCAGTGTCGTCTGCTCACTGCGCCTATTGAGAGGGCGCCACGCGTTACAACCATCGCCAACTCGGCCGTCTGCGAACACGTCCGCCTTTGACCCCTGTCGAGTGTGTGGCTCTCATGTTTCACAAGAGAGGAGCTACGCCTCGAAACTTAATCAGGGAAAAATCCACCACCTGAATGCACACTCGGTAAAAGTTCGAGTTTTCACAGTCCAGACGGTGATTTTTCCGGCTCGTTTTAGAGCGCCCGCATTCATTTAGGACACCGTGACCCCATAGATAATGCCGCGAGTATAGTGGTGAGCACCTGCACGTAGCTTGTCGGAGCAAGATCGATGCTTCGTCTGTCCATCGTCCCCCGTCATTAATTGCACGTGCAAGTGATTGTCGACGTTTAGGTTAACTGGGTCGTGGGTGGCATCGCTCATATAAGAAGCAGCTGCGAATGACGCGAGCCTGAAGCTTTGACAGGCGGACCCGCTGAAACGCGTGCGGCCGCGGCCTGCGCTTTGTAGCGTGCAAGCCAAAAGGTTCTCAGCCTAGATCCCGGCGGGGTGGTTGCCTATCTTTGTGAAGCTGCCGATGATCACGACATTTTTTTTCAAAATCTGGCAGTCGGCATTTTATTCTATCTCAATGATCATCGTCTTTGCCCAATCATTCATTTGATATGTCTAAAGCCCGATTCATACAGTGTGACTTTGCTCCCGAATTCGCAGCTGCGACGGGGCTGCTAGCAGCCCCTATAGCTGCTACAGCTATAGGGGCTGCTACAGTCCTTCTGTAGGCCTTTAGGCCTACAGAAGGACGCACCTATTGGCATGGCGGTACATGAAAATAGGCTTAAACGTAATAAGACAAAAGCATGGAAAGCAAGTACTATACAAACTATGTTGTGAGCGAAAAACGAAACAAATTAAGCTACACGAGAAAAATAAAATATATCAAAAAGTTGATTCGAGGAAAATATAATCTGTGACACTTCAAACGAAAACTGAAGCGGTTCTGTATTTGACGAAAAACACTTAAATCGTCTTCTTTTGGCCTCCAGGGTCAAAAATATCGGGATTATTTTTCAATTTTTCAATTTGGTGCGCGGAGGCAGAAAATAATTTTCGAGGTATCGCTGAAGCGCCCTCCTCCCCGGAGTGTGACCTTATATCGAGAGTTTTCGGAATCTCCGCTCTCGCGCGTTTTCAGTGCCTATCAAAGCTGTGCACGCGCACTCTTGCCATTTTCAAAACTGGCAAGCTTGCAAATGCACGCGCTGCCCACACGAGCGACTCACGCTTGGCGGCCGAAAGATCGTGACGTAACGGCTGGTCGGAGGTTTTTCGTAGTTTCTTCCGTTTAGTTACATCTTCGGGGAAAACAAGCGGGGTATTCAGATTCGCGTGATAAAAATACTGTAGAATTTACCTCTAACTCGTTTTTTTCAAGAACCTGGGGGGCTATGTTCGACAAATGTTTCGTTTCTCCTAAAAATAAACGGAAGTGACTGAAGGGACGATATCGCTTCTGATTGGTTACAGGCTCCAATTTCGAAAGTTCCCTCTTTCGTCATTTGAGCCTCTAGCCAATCAGACGCGATATCGTCAGTTCTGTCACTTCCGTTTCTTTTTAGAAAAACGAAATATTTGTCAAACATAACCCCCTGCTCAGTTTCCCTTTAGGTAATAAATGCTCTCAAGATAGTCCAAGAGTCTATATTGGCTATAAATTGAAATGTTACCGGCTTGTACATTTTCCCAACTGTTACGTTTGCCAACGCCGGTGCCGTTGATATATTGATGCACATAAATATATGTCCATTTATTTCTTGTTTGTTACGTCTAGTTTCCCGCTTCTTACAGCCCTAAAACTGCTACCCGGCACGACCGTCCCCTTTCTGTTGCTCGTGCTTTGCCGCTTTGCACCGCCATGTTGGGAGCAGCGGCTGACACGGGGAAGTTTAATATGCTCATAAATTATAGAGACTCCTATAAGTCAAAACGAGTTGGTTGCAACTACTGGATGATCCTCTAATTTTATATAAATTTGCGCAAAAAAAACAAAAAAACCGTCATCCTACGTCTAAATAAATACGGTAGTTCTTCACAGCCATGAAAGTCTATGTAAAATAAATTGTTGTGCAGCCGGTGCTTTTTATGTTGTCTATAGCCCCCTACCTCTAGAGTGCATGTCATCGTTAAAGATTTTCTCAGATGATTAATATTTTACCACGTTCCCTTCAGAAATGTATCAACGCGGTTCTACTTATGTGCTGCACCCGGACATCGAAAGAGACGCTGGCACTAATCGAACTGGTGCAAGGGGTGTGGCTAAATGCCTGCACTACTCCGTTTCATCATTAGTCAGAGCAAAGACCAGGCTAGCAGACACAAAACACGTACACGCAGACTAAAACGTAAAGTCACGGTGCCTCACGTGCGCTTGCTTGGATTTGCTCCGCGCGAAAACACACGGCGCAGAAAGAAAACAAACGCCATGACGTTGCGCTTTTGGTTCTGCTTGACCGGCCCCATCGGCTGGCAACGTGGCCTTCGCAAAGTGAAAGTGTTTTGGACGCGTCAGCATTTCTTGCTTTGGTGCATGCAGCCTTCTTCCGTTTGGACGGTCGTGTTTAGGACCGGACTGAGCCCTGGGGCTCTATTCTGGACGCTTGGCGAAAAAGTCGGCGAGGAATTCGGCGGCCGTGATTGGTCGGCGTCACCCTCGACCTTGACGCCGGCCAATCACGGCCGTCGAATTCCTCGCCGACTTTTTCGCCAAGTGTCCAGAGTAGGGCCCCTGGACACTTGGCGAAAACGTCGGCGAGAAATATGGCGGTCGTGATTGGACAACGCCGCACTTGTCCTCGGCACCGTCCAATATAATAGCCGCCGGATTTCTCGCCGACTTTTGGCCAAGTGTCAAGGGTCGCTAAACTCGTCAGACACAAAGTTGGGGCCGAAGTTGACGGAGCGCACAGATTGGCCTATCACGACGAGGACTTCGCGCTTTTTCACCGACGTCCAATTGGTGCGTTCGGTTCAGTTCCGCTTCAGTTCCGGGGAACAAATATAACGGTTCAAACCGGTTCGAACCGGTTTGAACCGTTATTTTTGTTCCCCGAAGTCGCTAAATTGAGAATATCTTTTCCGCGTTGTTTTGAGAATAGACGCTATTTCAAGCGCGAAACAAGTAACTATATAGCTTTTTGTTATTCGTACAATCCACTTTTATTTTCAGGTACCGGAAATAAGAAATCGCGTTATTTAATTTCGACGAAACAGTCGAAGAGAAGCTAGATTAACATACAAAACGTCGTGTTTGTACGAATCAGCATCTATTTGTTTACCTTGGTGGCATATGTTTTACCTGAATCGAAAGGTTATCCGTCTGGTAGGTCGCCCAAAAGAGCCGTGATAGGTAGAACTTTGCGTCACAGTATTAGAAGCTGAATCCTATAGTTGCGCTCTTGAACTTAAAAGGGCGCTTAAGGGGAACTTAAAGGGGCACTTAAAGGGGGGAATAAGTAATTTTTGAAAAATATCGTTTTTGATCTTATATTGTTTAAAAGGTGTTAGTTCCCGCATACACCAAGTCCTATATTACGAAACCATGGACACTTTTGTTTCTCGCGGATTACATGGACCAATGAAAGCCCTACAATATGCGCAGATTCCAAATTATTTTATTGTAACTCGCTTTGAAGAGAGTCTAATAAGTACACTTTAGGGATAAGACTCGATCCTCTCTTTCACCGCGGGCGAAGCCATCGCTTGCAACTCGCCGACAAGCGTTCTTCGTCGACCACTTGACTCGGAAAAAAGTTCTTCCCAAAAAGGGCGTGTCGCCATCTTTAACACGCTTTTAACGAGCAAATCAGCTACGCACGATTGTTATTACGGGTTTGTTGGGATGCTTAGAGCGTCTAGATGGAGTTGTCAACACAAAAGGACGATCTCAAAATCGACTTCAGTGCCCCTTTAAGAATTAATTACAGTGCATAAAATCATGAAACGACCACGTCCTCGCTATATATATCGTGAAATCTTGTTTATGAAATACATTTCACAATATATACGATGAGGACGCAAGTGAGCTAAAAGCAATATTATTTGTAAAAATGTCACGAAAGTTTGAGGACAGATAGCTTTTATTCGCCCCTTTTTTTGCTCGGCCACAAACTCAGTGGCGCCATCTTCTGGGTAGCCCCGGCACATTTCCGGTTTGCGTATATTTTCAAATTTGTACTCATCATTTTTTCATGGCAAGAGTGAATTAAGTCTGACAGTACCTATAAGTGGCCATTTACAGAAGATAGCGTGTATATTTGATTTCGCAAATACTGCGAAACCCTCCGTCTAGTTCAGAATCGGAAGTGGTAGGGAGATATTGCTACACTGGCGCCACCAAGTTTCAACTCACGCGACTAAAAGAGCGAATAGAAACTCTGAACGGCAATCACAATGCTTGTTTTCCCGACCAACATTGTTTACACTCAGCGCTGTGATGCAGGTGAATCATAATGCAGAAAAGTGTGAGCAAAATTGTACACTCTAATCTATATGCACCTTCGTGCTATGATCAATAATGGCCTAAAATAGCGCGTACCCAAGTGAACATTTTCGGCACAGCTTGACGTTTGAGGTTTGTTCTTAACAAGATACCGGTCAATTCAATTTAGCATCACCCTTGCTAATTGGTTGGTGATTTCTTGTTAAATAGAACAAAGTAGTATTTGATATTCTACTCGATATTGCAGCTGCTTAACTGGTCACTTTATGACGGTCTGCGTGCGCAATCTTCATAGTTCGCCACGCGCCCCTGTGTACTTTGTTTTTTTTCCAGCCCACGGACACATGCAATTGTTGTTCATCACATGAAAAGGCAATAACAGACTTCTATAAGTTTGAGAAGTTAAATATGTGTAAGGAACCCATATTTCTTTAAATCAGCTTCAATAAAAGAAAAATGTATAAGGCTCTCCCAAATCACTTTTAAAAACGCCGGTCACTTCGCGGCGTTTTCATCGAGGATGAAATCGCCGGAAAAGATTTGCAGATCATGTTTCAGATAATGTGGGGGTTCATTTAGTTATGAAATTATGATGTACATTTTTAAGTTTATCGGCCCTTTATTTATGCTGTCAAATCTTCACAAAGTAATTAAATATATTTTTATTATCATCAATAAATTTGACCGTATGAAGTTCAGATAACCGCTTATGGCCGACGCGGAGGACGATACTCGAACATACGCCTGCTGCTTAGTCTGCGGAAACGTGCTTTTCTGGTCGCTGTTTGCCAGTGTGAAACACCGGGTTGCAGAGTATGCCAGAAAGGACTGTGTGCTCACATAATAGATGTGAAGGCAAATGCGCGAAATGTGCAGAAAAAGAGATAATAAATGGTATTCTTCGAAATAATCTCATACACAACGCCTTACTGCACAAGGAAATACATAGAGATTTAGGCAATGATATTCCTTATTACACATAAATAGCGCGAAGGGCAGACTATATATTTATAATATAAATCACATTTGTACACCGGCTTGCTCGATTTGGAAACTTCGCAAAATACCGTCTCGGGAGGCTAATGTTATATTCGGTTTTACGTGCATTTGTTTTGGGCCCCACTTTACAACTACGTGCTTTATCAGTCATGCGCGCTCTAACATTTTATTAGGCTGCCGCATTTCATCGCGAGACTGCTAAATATATTGCACAACCTAACAATTTGGAGATCCCTTTTTGCCAGTGTTGAGAAAATCGCATTTCATCAGAAAACTGACCTGTTTAACATGGTTTGCACGTGGCATCATCGCACTATACGCTGGTGGTCATTGCGATTTGTTCTTGCAGAACAAATCAAATCCGGTGGTACAAAATGCTTTCTGGAGAAGGTTCGCGCTCAGCGCAAGTCATGTATTCCGCTGACATTAATTATTCTTGCTTGGTGTAGTGCTGTGAAGAACGGCGCGCGCGTCTGGCACCACGGAAACGCACTTTCTGGCAGGAATGTTTTTGCGAACAAAGTAGTTTCCTGGACCATACTTTCTGGTATGTGCCAAAAATGCGGAGCAAAGGAACTTATACAACACAGTATGCCTTTAACCCCCCCCCCCTTTCTCTTTTCTTTTTTTCGATGCTCTTCCAAATAATACTTTTTATTTTTTATTCCTGAGGGACTCCCACCTCCATCGGGGGGTGTTAATTTGACAATTATACTTGTGTCATTTGTTAACAGTAATCCTCTAGTTCTTTAATTTTGCACCCAAAAACTGTGAAGGTTAAACGAAATACGGAGGTGGTCAAAGCATGGGGTAAAATTGAGAGAAACACTCCAGTTAGAGAGAGAAGAGAAGAAAAAAAAATTGGTTTATTGGAAAGGTGAAGAGGTTATCCCGCTCTAGGTCTCTAGTGAGACTTAGAGTGGCAGCCAAAGTTCGGCTGTCCCACTGAGGCCACTAGGACTTTTCTTTTCAGGTATCTCTCCCGCACACACTTGTAGTTCTATTTATCGTCGGATTAATAAGTCACATTTTGTCCTTTCAATGCTTTTATTCTTGGGGACAACTCTCTGAAACAGTTCAGCAACAACGAAAACATGTTTGGGTGTCTCAATGATGTGCATCTATAAAGTGGGTTGTGCAACGATTTCTGTACTTTTTAGTAAATACCGCTAACAGCTAATCCCTAACGTTAATAACTTACAAAAAATGGCGGACGCCAGTAAAGTAAAGGAAACAAACAGCTGTCCCTCCTCAACTCGCTTTTAGAACAAGCGGCTGCGTGATATCTGACGCTAATTATAGTATACCGTGAGTGTTCATCACAGTCATGCGCCGGGGTTGGCAAATAATAAGGCATAAGTTGAGCTTGAGACATTGTTAGAGTTTAGCTATTCTCATCTTTGATTGAGCACGAGCCATTACACGAATGTTTGGAGATGCTGGTTGTCGCGAACCCGAGGACTGGACTCGGGTTCATGACAGTCGAGTACGTCACGGTATCATGTAACTTGCGGTGAAAAGTCGTGATGTCTTGTGACGTCACTGCGTCAACAACGCTAACAAATCTAGTGGCGTCCTCAATTTAAGTAGACCTGACCCACTGAGTCACGCGACTACGTCACGGGGCCACGTGGCGTGACACTACTTGACAGCATGCCTTGACACCATGGCGTCGCGTGAGCAGGTGACACATGCTTATTCATAGTGCCAATACAAATATGCCACGAACGACTACAATTTTTCACACGGCGAAATTCGGTATATGACAATTTGATCACTAGATATAAATCCAGTGAACCGTTTTGAACCGGTTACCGTAATATTTTTCCGGTTCATTTCCGGTTCAGTTCCAATATGGCGGCGACGATTTCGGTTCGGTTCAGTTCCGGTCCGGCTAAAAATAACGGTTCGGTTTTGGTTCGACACTCTGCTCCGAACAGTATACAGTATGCGTACCGTTGCGAGGTTGGAATTCCCAACCTTCGCTGAATCAGAACCCCTGCGGTAAACGCTAACGCATTTTGTAGAGAATCAGTGTAGCAACCGCAGCGATTTCGGCGACAGTTTTGTTTATTATTGCGAAAGCTTTAACTGTCCCATGGAGCGAAGCCGACGTCATCAGCTTTGAAGCCGCGCCAAACGGAACCTTAAATCCTTTCTCGAAGTGAAGCCAGCTCCCAGCTATGAAACCACGCGAAAAGCCTAGCCAAACGGCACCCAGTTTCTCCGTTCCCAAAGGAGCGGAGTAAAGCTGATGGATTTCGGCTTCGGTCCTATTGGCTGGCGAGCGTCGACGAGGCTCCCATTGGCCGCTGCGCGTCAGTTTCAACGACCGCCACCTTATGGCGCTGCGTGTCCGTCAGCGCGCCAGTAACACGAAACGTCCAAGGTCAGAGCGGCAAGGAGAGGGCGCGTTCTGCCGTCGACGCAAATACGCTGCAGACGAAATAAGGGAGCGGAAGAATGACGTGCATGCTTTCGCATTCACAACTCATAAGAAGTACTTAGGTGTACCTCGAGCATTTTTCTCTCTTTCCACTGGCTTCAAGCCCCTGTCCTTCCCCAAACGTGGAAAAACACAAACGCCGCAACACCGCTTGACGTGATTGGCGATGACAACATCATTCGGCTGCAGTTACGCGTAATCGTGCTTGGCAGCCCATTCACTGATAGTGCCGCATGCCGACAACACTTGGCGACGCGTCATCGGGTCTCACATCATCACCCGATGCGATGCGAGCTTATCACACCCCTCGAGGCCAGATATGGCAGTCCTCTGACTCCATGAACAATAACAAGCTTCGCCAGTCGGTGGGAAGTAAGAGTGAAGGTCAGTTACGCTATACCTCTGCTTCCAGGAGCCAATCGCACTTCGAGCTTCCGCCGTTTGATGTTGTCCCTTTGTGGAAAAGGTTCATCGGCGCGTGCGGTGGAACCAACTTTATTCGTGCCGTAAACAGACGACCGCCTGAGCTTTTGTAAAATTGGCCAATTAGCACGCATGACTATAACACCAGAAAGGGTATCCCAACGCTCTCATCGGTCGCTGAACGTGTCGGCAGTTCCAAGGCCCATCCACAAGTGCCGAAACGCCCTGAGTTTCGTAGTAGATACCTCAACGGGGGAAAATGTAGAGGACAAAACAGAAACGTGGCGAGCCCACCTGCGGAAGACGCGTTTCAAACACCCGCACTCGTGAATCGGAAGACTTTCGAACACAGAAAAAGAAAAGTGTACTTATGAGTACTGGACATTGCCGTCGGCGTCCGACATCCAATGTGTTACGCCCCTGTGATGTGGTTGCAGCTGCGTTTTTTCCTTCTTTTTCTCCGCGTGACGTCAGATTTTTCTGCCCCACTTGCAACGCGTTTACTCTTGTGTAAATTATGGGCACTTGGTGCGGCTGCCATGAACTAAAACGAGTCGCGATAAAGCCCAATGCTGGAAATGGACAGAAGAAATCACTCCATTTAAATAACACATCTAATTCGATGACAGGTACGGCGAGATCAATGAAAGCAAGAGAAAGTGCTGCCTAAATGAACTTGAGCACGAAGGGATAGACGCGCACAGACACAAGATCGAGAGGGACAGACGATGTGTTTCTAACGACCGATCGAGACTTACGAAAAATTCAGTTCTTTGGAACATGTGTTTGAATATCCAACATTTGGCGTCGATATTATGTAGCTACTGTTTTTCTAATGACAAAATTTACATGGACATGTCTAATAACTAATGCGTCACATGAGAACATAAAAAGGTCTTACTCTGAACTTACATGCGCCTTAAATAACTTACGTAAGTTTTCACGTGTTTATCGGAAAACTCATACTAAACTTTTTTTCTCTTTGAATAAAGTTATCCACCACTTTAAAAAAAGAAGGAAAAAAAAAAACGTGGTGAATATTTTTTACGACGATGTTATGTGTTACGTTGTCAGGGTTACATGCCTAACCTTCACAATGGTTACGTACGTGTATCTGGCTTTAATTTCAACAGACGTTTAAAAAAAACAGTGAAAGGTAGAATAATGTTTGTTGAGGTGAGTTATACGGCCAGGGGAACATATGCCAGTGGGCTAACCGTCATGGTAAGTTGAATAATTAGCTAAGATTTGTTAATCAACTTTTGAATCGGTGAAAATAAACACAGGGTTTCAATATAGAAACTTGTTGAGCACCATCTAACACCCCTAAGTCAGTCAGTCCTAGAAGGGTTTGAAGCCCGTTCTAAGCGCAGGGGTGCGCTGAAATGTTCCCTAGTGCAACAGGCGCAACAGACAAACAGTAAAACATCGCCAGTGTTTCACACAAGTCTCTCTACGCATTTCACGTTTTCAAAGAGAAAAAAAAACGCGTAAACAAGTACTTCCTAATTACTAGCCTGAATGCTTCAATGCGTTGGTGCTTTGAATGCTTTCGTGCAATCCCAGGAAAATCTGTGCCCGCATTTTGTTTAATCACTCTTCTCTAGAAATATCAGGGAGCGAATTATCAATGTTTAATGCGTGCTTAGAGAAACCCTCAGCGTTTTCAGTCCAGAGGAACCAATAGCAAGAGTACTTACTGAGCGAACATGGGCGTACCAACCCGAGGGGCGCGCCCCCAGTTTCAGGAGGGGGGGGGAAGGAGGCATGTGTTTGCCCCCTGCCCACCCCCTGAATGGTTTGCCCTCCCACTCAAAAACAGGTTGGTACGCCACTGTAAGCGAATCATTCAGGGCAACACGAGCTTCGTTCGATTTACCTGCACTCCCTGCACCGGTGCAGAAAAGTGTAGAACAATCTACTTCCGGTATGCGTATTGCAGATACGACCAGAAGTACGCTGCCCTACACTAAAGCAAGGTTTATGCAACCTGAAACGTATTGACTGTTTGTCAGACATGTATTACTGCTGTGGGGCTTCCGGGGTTCCAATGTTCTAAAAGTCTTTCGTACGATCCTGCTCTCTCTTACCACAACTGAACATTGTCGTAGCACCTATAAATCTCTATATTGCTCGGCATTCGGGTGGCTCGCGCATGTGTGCAGCGCTGAGTAAATAAAATGTCCGAAAGAAAGAAAACGGCGGTTACGACTCCATGGTGACCTATGCTGTGTGCGACCGCGTTGAGCTCTTCATAAATGAGCCATTATCGCGGTTGAGCGTGCGAATTCGTGGCGTGGTCACCGCGTTAGGAAAGCCGCGACCAAAAAGGGTCTCGGTAGAGTCGGATTTCCTCAATGGGCCAAACTCTCGCCATGACCACTCGTAAAGGAACTGAACACCTCTCCAGAGCATGCCTTATAAAGTTACGCCTTACACTCTTTGCTGTAGCTCGTTTTGCCAAGAAGACGGAGAGCAGACCTCGTCAAACCAACAACTTTTGGCTTTTTGCCTGCCTCCCGGCGTCTGTACCTCTATAGGTGTCAATAAAATGATTGATTGATTGATTGATTGATTGATTGATTGATTGATTGATTGATTGATTGATTGATTGATTGATTGATTGATTGATTGATTGATTGATTGATTGATTCGTAGTTTGTCCTTGGGACTTAGTATCGTTCTGGGGACTCGCCACGTCCCGCGTTATTTAAGCTTAAAGGGGCGATACAACGACTTTTGTACTTCGCGCTAATGCCGCTTAGAACGGATCCCTGACGTTAATGACCTGTGAAATACCCGTTCGTTTTTCACTACACGCAATCGAAGTCGCAGAAACAATTAAAGAAAAACAAGCAGCGTTCACCCCTCAACTCGCAGCCAGGACAAGCGGCCACGTGATCTGGAACCGATCATATGCCGCCAATGTTGATCATATATCCACGCGCTGCAGCAAAGCACAGGACACGCGCCGAGTTCCAGACGTTGTTATACTCCGTTTCACCTTATCGTTGTACCGCAGCGAAGGCTAGAAGCGCGAGCTCATAGCGTTGGGAGCTACTCTTAACGCACGAGAGCTTATGCCGCCGAGATGTGCCCTAGAACAAGGAGCCCGCGCTTGTAGTCTTTCCTGCGGTACATCATAAGGTGAAGCAAGTATAGGGTTCGGCTATTGTCGTCATTGCAGCGACTGGGCACGGGCCACTACCGGAGTGCTTCTCGAGCTATCAATCATCACGAGCCCAAATCGGAGCGCCCACGCATGGCTCGGGTCCAATCTATGAGCCGCATTCATATATCGTCACTGGAGGATACTGCGATCCGCCAGTTACGCCATCAAGTTTCGCGAAGGAGAGATTGAATGAAAACGCTCGCTTTTGACCTTGAAATTACACCGCAACAAAGGAGTCTCTTGGTCAGTGGCGTGGCGTGCGAGTATCCTTGAGTCCCACTAGTGCCAGCAAGCTCGTGTAAAGTGAAAAAACATTCCATCGTTGGACCGCCCCTGTAAGGCTTGATTCACATGGTGCGATTTGACTTGCGATTTCGCAGCTGCAACGTGAGCCACGTGCGGAAAAACAAAAGGCCTGGGGGTATCGTTGCGGTGCCCGACTTCGCAGGTGCGATTTCGCGAGCAAAATCGCACCATGTGAATCGAGATTTAATGTTAGGCTGTCAACGATGGCAGTGTTGGCTTAGAAGTCCGATGACTCCAAGCTTCCGCTGTGCTTTTGTGTCATTCGTAACTTATAATAAGCAGTCAGGATCACAACCTGTGACTTCGAAGCGAGGCAGATACTGGTATAGACGTTGCGTAAAGAAAACGTAAGAAGGCTCCACGAAACATATCTGCAGGTCTTTTAAGAGTTCAGAAGCGGATTTGATGCACAGAATGCCCCCCCCCCCCCCCCCCCCGGGTTTCGCTTTTTATTGCAAAAAAAAACACAAACAATTACGCATTGAGAGTTTCAAAGCTAACTGTTGTATTATTACAAAAAAAAAAAATGTATATATTTGTCAATTTCCACTAAGAAAATG
>JAZHYW010046563.1:0-30280 GCA_037355805.1 Ixodes ricinus
GAGCTGTTATTTTGTTATGGGGATATTTTTGGTCACAATAAATATTTGTACATTATTCAATGCTCTTGTTCGGTTGCCCCCTTCGTTTCTCTGTTGAGTGCAGCGTCCTGGTTTAACACAGCGCGGTAAGTCAAGGACAAAGTAAAGACAAGGCAGACGACAGCGCGGCTAAACTTGCATGATTTATCAGCGCTGTCGTCAGCTGACTGAACATGATTTATCAGCGCTGTCGTCTGTCTCGTCTTTACTTTGTCCTTGTCTTCTCGTACTGTTTAAAACCAGGATGTTCATCAACCAACTAACCCAAACATACCTTGAAGTGCAGCGATTTTAATTTTATATTGTATATTGTGCATGATCTGCTTTGGAATGTAGAATTTATGCGTGCATTTAAGCAATTGACTTCTACCTAAAGTCAACATTCTAGTCAATCACGGCAGACTAGGTGGTGCAAGCTACCGCCAGATACGAACGGAATCAATGGCATTAATTATCCACCTATTCAGATAGCAGCCATCTATGTCTCTAGCCTTGTAGTGAACGGAAGCGCCTAAAAAGGAAGCCGAGACCAACTTCAGAACAGCCGCTAGGTGCGCCGACTGTCAAGTGAGCCGGTGAGGCCTATGGGAGTGGCCACACTTTACGCTGCACTATATTACTTTATGTCTGCTATTCCCTTTTTCAACGCGACCACCGCGTCTTTGTATTCCAGCGGCCGTGTCCCTCGATCTCACGCCGACGTAAAAGTTTCGTACCTAGATATTCGAAAACATATCTGCGTCCAGAGTTGCTCTTTTGTGTTCTCACGTGACTCGACCCACCGGACTGACTCAAAGCTTGGATTTAATCGTGTTCTTGCAATGACAGCGACAACGGCGGTAACTTACCGCCGTGTTTTTCGTGCTTTTTGTGGTCGAGAATGTGCCGATAACTACTACGAGACGACATTCATCGTTGCGGGTGATTGATAAAATATACATGTGAAGTATTTTTTTGCTTATTATTTCATTAGGTTACTTTTCTCTTACTGGCGGATCGAGCAGGCCTACTGGAAATGAGATGATTACGGGTATCTTTTTTGACCTGCGTACGAAGGAGCCAGTGTTTTTTTCAATTCCCGTCCTAGTGTAAAATAAGTTAGCGCCGACTGTGGCCCCAACCTTTTGTGCAGCGCCATACTCAGGTAAGCTGACATTGATTAGAAACTATGACTGACACTATTGTAAGGTGGCAAAGTATTCGCAAAGCTGGACTTTACCACCAGGGCCTCTTTTCACCAGAGAGCCGTCACCTTACTGCATTTATCATGAACATGATGGCCTGCTTCAAGGGAGTGTGCCTCATCTTGGTATCTGTACCGTCAGCTTTCCAGATTATGATGTCTCGCATCTTTATCGGTTGTTCGGGTGTCCTTTAATATCTCTACATCATCATCAACATCTTCATTGTTGACGCAGGCGAGCATGCAAAGAACCTCCTGAGGGATCTACAGCGAATCTCAGACACTGTTCTTAAGCTAAATGACACAGTGTCTCTTGGAAGTAACGGAATTGACGTTCGCTGAACATACGGTACCGCCAGAGAGTGTAACTCCTCTGCTAGCAAACGTAAAAGCCAAGCAGAATGCACCTATGCCAAAGCACTAACATTCCTCGCGTTTTAGAGCGCAGCTTTTAGGCGCCCGTTTCTGGCTTGAGCGGCGTCGGCGTCGCCGTCGCCGTCGGCGTCGTCGTTAGCGTAACCGCGCGGTGCATGAAGGGTAAATTTCCCGCTAAATTTAGCGGAAATTCCCGCTAAATCTAGCGGAAAAATTTTCCGCTAAATTAGCGGAAAAGTTTCCCCGCTCAAGTTAGCGGGGAAATTTACCTATCATGCACCGCGCGGTTTCGCCGACGCGCGCGGTCACGTGGCCTGGAGGTCACGTGACCTCGAGGGCGGAGGAGCGGAGAAAATTTTTCCACTAAATTCACCGGGAAAAATGTTTCAATAAATTTAGCGGAAAATGTTTCCCGCTAAATTTAGCGGAAAATCTTCCCCCTAAATCTAGCGGAAAATTTTTCCCCGCTAAATTTAACGGAAAATTTTTCCCGTTAAATTTAGCGGAAAGTTTTCTCCGCCCCCCACCCCTCGAGGTCTCTTGACCCCCAGGCCACATAACCCCCCCCTCCCGTACCTTCCCCTCCTCCTCAAGAGCTGCGCTCTAATTCAGCGTTACAGGGAGTTGTAAACGGCTTTCATTATTTTTTGTTTAATGATAGCTGAGGCTATTACACTAGGTTCCTTTGAAACTACTCGAACGAAGTTGAACCTCTAAGAACCTTACTGCATGGTGAGAAGTACTTCGTGATAACAGAGGAAGTTCAGCTGTGCTTCGAAAAAATTTAGGCGCTAATTACCAGCCGCACAGCCCACACCATGCTCAGCTCTAGGATTTTCATGCCTTGTTACTACAGACGCACCTGGATGCGGCATCGGCACACTCCCCAACAAGCAAGCGAATCTGAACTTCAAACGAGCTTGCTTCAAATGAACTTTCGCCAACGGAACGTTAATATTCTGCTGGGAAACGAGAAGCTTTTGAGTGCGTTTGGGCACTAGAGCATTAGCATGTCTCTTTCTAGGAAAGACCTCTTCTCGGATCATCAATTGCAAACAACCTTACTGGGCTCAGGACGTACACGTTCCCGTTCGCTCAGAATCGGTCAATGGACTGCGCGCCTATTGAACTACAACGTCATTATGCGCTACAAGAGAGGTGAGTAAACGTTATCGCAGATGCGCTTTCCCGACTGCCTTTATCTATTGAGTCACCTGACAGATTGGGCGAGGAAGATGCAGTACCTCAAGGGTGCGGACTCTCGTTGCTACAAAGCCATAAAAAAAAAAAGCAGTGCACTTATATCTTACCATACTATCAAGTAAGATCCGAGCTGTGAAAGGTCGATGTGTTGGTTCAATGCCACAAGTACGAGAGCTCGAGGTCGCTACTTTGAAGCGTTCTTCCGCAGAACGAGCGCCCACGCAAGAAATGCTTGTCTGAAAGTCAGGAGCGTGGGCGCCTACCTAGAGAGGTTTTGCTCCGAAGAGTTCGGTTGTATACAGCGATCCCACCGGCTGTCCGCGCAAGATGGAGTCATACCATGACTTCGACATGCTGCCCCTTTTGTCCCGTCCCAGTCCAGAAGGCGGATCTCAAGCACCTTTTTTGGACGTGCCCGGGCCTTCAAGCGACTCGTCGGCGCCATCTTAGCCGGGTGGGCCTCCATCCTAACCGGGGCCGGCAGACTTTCAACATTGGACACATGGTCCGCACCACCGTTCCCTTCTGAACTTCCTTCAGTAAACGGGAACACACTTTTACCTTTAACTATATGCCGCATAACAAACTGACGTAATTACAAAAATAAAACAAAAAGTGGAAGTCTTTACGGGCAACATTAAAAAAGTGACGTCAGCGGAAGGCAGGGGTTCACTTTTCGGACTGTAAACTTTGTTCCCAAGTGATTTCAAGCAGTTTCATGGTGTCAAATGAAATCATTGGAAGCTCCCTCTACCCCCGCGCAGCAGCATGAAACAAATGCTCGGCTAGTCCACTTTTAGACTGCCCGCTCGACCTGCAAGCCTGCTGTTTTGAATTTGAATTTATTTTTCACTTGCCTATTTCTCAATGAAAATTCAGAATATTGTGAGGCCAAATAACATACCGAAAAGGGTAAAGACCGGTGATTCCGGAAATATAATTATTTTGGCTCTGGCATATGTTTAATAGTTGGGAATTGCCCGTACCAAACAACGTCTGAGGCAGTGTACTAGCGGCCAGCAACGGATGATATTTTGGAATGTGCTGTTCGTGGTTTGGTTGCCTGGCCTTCCAAACATGCCTGAAACTACTTTTTCTGGTCCTCTATATCCGATACCACTTCCTGCGCATCATTGGGAGAGGCTAGGGGCTGACATTAACATTGTGGGACAAATTTAAAGAGTCATAACAACATCGCTTTGTAATCACATTACAACCTCTGGCCTAAAATTTCGTTTGCCAATACGGCCACCTCTTGCACAATGACGACTTTTCTGCTGATTATATAATAATGCCTTCATTTTTCATCCGAGCGATGTGGGAGGTTGGGGAGAAAAAGCTGAAGAAATCAGCTTGACGAGCTAGCTCCTCCCCAGAAATTATACAATACAATGAAGAGGTGCCCTACAAAAATCGTCTCAGATAAAAAAAAAACAAAAAAAACAATTTATATCGGCAGAGTTTGAAAACTATTTTCATGAGCGTGACGTTCGTTAGCTTCTCATTTGTGTAATATATACTTACAGCCAAAAGGCGTGACCGAAAAATTCATTCCGTGTTTTGAAAGGGTTCATTCAGCTGGCACTTCTTGAAGAACGAAACCTCGAGGAGATGCTTACCAAGTACATCGGTGTATACAATGCAACGCCACACTCAGGTACGAGTGTGTCACCGGCTTTTCTGGAACATCGTTGGAGGGACATCAGAAAGCTTCTTCACAGATCCAAGAGCCGCATTGAGCGGCTGAGAGAACAATTCAAGAAGCGACAGCGCCCCTCCCAAGAGTACGTGGACGACAAGCTGGGCGCTCGCATGCCAGCCTTTCAGCCAGGTGACTTTGTCAGTGTGAAGCTGCCCAGGACATCACGCCTCCCCCCCCCCCCCTCAAAAATAAAAAAATAAAAACCCTGCGATATTCACACACACACAAAAAAATTTGGGTAGTCGAGGACGTAACGCAATTATGCTCGATGATGCAAAGGTTGGGAATGCAAGCGAGCTTTCCAAAGTTCCATGAGAGGTCTCCTTCTACAGCTTACTTTAGATAACACCACAGGGTTATCACCTGTCACCTCGTGGAGCCCATCACAAAGTGCGCTCGAGCCACACGACTTTCTTCCGGTGGGAGAACAGCGACTGAAATCACTGTCAAATGCTCCGGTACCGACCGGCAAGAACCACACAACCCCTTGGTTAGACTTGCAGAGAGCGACAACATCCGGAAATATTGCGAGACTACGTGACATTAACAGTCCTATTTAAAACTTGAGGTTTTGGTCAACTGATTCATTTTTATTTCTTTTAAAGGGAAGCTCCGGTGGTTCTTCTTGTTAGCGACGCAAACTAATCACATTTTAAGAATACGCAGATTATACTCTTCCCGGAATGCTATTTATATCTTTAAATTCAAAATAGCTATCTGGAAAAAAACACAAAAGAAACTCGCGGTCTCCACTCGGTCTCCACATTGTATAACTTGCGAGTCGAATAAGCAATCTAAAAAAAAACACAAAAAAACGGAATTTTGCTAGCTTTTTTTGTTTAGCTAAGGTGAGCTTTCTCAGCATTAATTTCCCTTAGTCAAACTTCCTGTAACTTGTCGGAAATAAGCTACACTGCCTCCATACTACATTACGCCACGTTTCCAGTGTTGCCAGAAGAGCCTGTAAGCCTCTCATACCTAATTTAAGCTTTAATTTAATAAGTTACCCCATAAAAAGAATTGATGGGGTAACTTCGGTTACTACTTCAGAACTATGGATTAATTTGAAGAACCAATTTTAACGTAAATCAGTGCCAATCAAATCACTGTCTATCAAAATTGACGGCAGCATTGGCGGAGGTGTCTCGCTTTAACAGCACCACTAGCCTTTATTAAATATAACCTACATGCTGCTGTTGAATGGAAACCTGTTTAAAGAAGAGCTGGCAAGTACCGCTGAACAGCAATTTCTTGAAGGTGCACATTTGCTAGAATTTTACGTGGATGCAGGAAAGTGTGAGAATTCCTTCCCTTGCCAGTGTGCAACATCCTTTCAATGAGGCAACGAAAAGGACATGTCATAGACCTCATGTATGCACTGACAGTAAAAAGAAATAGTAAGCCGCATTTAATTTTTTATCAAAATGCTAGCTATTAACCAAGTTTTATAAAGTTCCATAGTAAATTATTTGACAAATATGCACGTAAAAAAATTATTGACTGCCACAAAAAAAAAATGATGGTGTGCAAGGCCAACTTTAGATTGAACAATTTTTGCTAGCAGCTTGAAGTTTCAAAAGTGGTAATTATGGTCTTCTGAATTCATACACAACAACAAATAACACTGTTTTGTAATTATTCTTTAAATGTAGTTCCTTTTCCCAATTAAACATAAAAATATTCAGCAATAGCATTCGTTTATAGTTTTAGGTTGAAATGTAGAACTAATTCTTCTAAAGCCATTAACTCACAATTAAAAATCATACTAAACAATAAGGAAATGACACAGCTTCACATATTATCTTGGTTGCAATTACCCGAGTTTTTGAAATTGAGTTCTTGGGTTTGATTTGAATTGATATCAGCAATTCACATCACTGACACAGCGGCTAAAAAACAAATCGTCAGCAACCGATACTTTTTTGTTATTCGATGTTATAAATTTTAAATGCATTATTTACCCTTTCCGGAATGCTGTTTAGAATCGCGAAATTCAAAATAGTTATTGTGAAAACAGAAAATGAAAGTAATGCTAAAACCAACATTCAAATATACTCGGGCTTTTAATTGCCGTTACGTCAGTCGCAGGCAGGCTTACAGGTAGAGCAAGCACTAAAAAAAATGTATGCCGAGCATTTGTTTTGTGCAGTGAGCAGGTATGGAGCGAGCTTCCAAAGCATTGATTTGAAACCACGAAACTGCATGTAATCAATTGTGATAAAGTTCTACGGTCCAAAGGTGAACCCCTGCCTGTCGCTGGCGTCACTTTTTAATTATTGCTAGTAGAGACTTCCCGTTCGAAGAAACCGGCGAGGACCAAATTAGTACATTCAATAACTTTAACAAAAATATATTTTTACTTAATATTTGGATTACTAGTTCCGCGATGTTTGTTGGTTTGTACGGTGAATTTTGGGGCTTAAAGGCCGACGTACAACTTCGGTTTTCTGCAGAAAAGATCATCTTCACAGCGCTCCCCTCTTCTTAGCTGCAAAGGGAGTCAAGTTGAGGCAAGGTCAAAAGTGGAGAGGATATAGGAAAGGAGGAAGCGGTCAAAAGTGGAAAGCGCGAAGTGTACGTCGGCCTTTAAGGACACGTTAAAGCCGAAACTTTTTAACTTCTGATGCAGACAGGCGGAGGGGTCGGAATAGAGGAGTAGCAATACTATTTAATCTGCTCAACTCTCCAGTCCATTTGATTTAGATAGCACAGGCTGCGAGTTTATCTCGTATTATTTTGGGGTTTTAACTGTTTGCCAAAGAGTTGGTGGACAATGAAAACCGAAAATGTGCAATTGTTTTCTTCACTTGGGTACTTTTTGTTTGCAGTGCAAGACCTGTGAAAAAGCTGGACTGTTCAAAGTCGATGGAAGACAATGCACCCCAAGAAACCTGTCCGCCTATACGTCAGGAACACCCGGAAACAATTGGACGGAGGAGCAAACAAGGTCTAACCCCTAAGGGAAGGTGTGCAGCAACTCAAAGAACAAACTGCCACCACTGAACTTTAAGTGTTGTAAGAAAAGGAATTGTGTTGTTTAATATGAAGTCAATGGCAGCTACAGTCATGAATAGTTACATACCAGGTTTTCTACGTTTTCAAGTTTTTAATATATATTATTGATCAAGAGTCTGCCACCAAAATAGCAGCTGGATTTGATACACTGCTTTGAAGTCGCAAGAAAAACGAAAATCATTGAAAGGGGTGGACTGAGAACAGGAGTGAATATTTGAGTGCTTCATTATGAGGTATTTGTATAGAAACACCGACACGCCCTAAAATTGACTTAATTGAGCCATAAATAGAGCAAGACTGCCTATTCAATAAGATAAAACCTTTACAAACTGCATCAAAAGAAGACAGCTGGAAAATATTAAAACTAAGACAACTTATGTGCATGGAGGTAAAAAGACCTATAGGTTTGACAAGGGAGATGCCAGAATTGAAATATAAGCAAATACCTGAAAGCACTTGACACCGAAACAAGGACAATGTGTCGACATCATTATGCAACCCAAACTTAATAATGCTTATTGCCAAAAATTGTGCTGGCCCCTTTTGCATTTACATTTTTAACTAGCAGAAAAATATGTTCCTATAGTTCGTTCACCCCTGAGTTGACAGGGCGGCGGACGCTACGCTGCTCTTTGTACTATTAGTCATGCATCTTTCTTTTTTTTTTTGCTACATGCTACAGAGTTGCCCTACCACGCACGAAGCGGGTCAGGCGATGAAAGGTAGGCAGTTGAATGGAACTGAGTGCACTGTAAGCTTAGGGGTGATAATAGTATAATATTAATTATTATGTTATTAATGCATTCACCCTAAAATGTATTGCAACACAGAACTACCCTGTTCTTCAAATTTCTGACATTAAATATTGCGATTTAATTTTGATATATTGCTCAGCTTGTGTTATCACATGCTACAAAGGTTGATGAGTCCTTTTTCTATAGTTCAGTTTTTGTGTTTTGAAGTTTCTTGTCACAAAAAAAGAAAAGAAAAAAGAACCCGCATGGTTGTACAACCACCTTCGGCAGTCTGAAGCGGCACAAGAGTGGATTTGGATTTAATCCGGCAGCATTCATCGCATTGAAAGGAAAACGAATGACGTGAGCGAACCGCAACGCCATGGGGGGTCTGGCGCTAGATGCGATGAAACTGTCCAATAATATTCCTGTCCGGGCGTCTGCGAAAATCAATGACTTCATTGATCTGGGACATTTCACATCTGAAGAGCACAAAGGAGTGGTTGCAGACACCGGGTTTTTTCTCTTCCAGCCGTTCTGTGGAGAATGGACACACATATTGGGCTCGTGACAAAGATATCTTGATAGGAACCGAAGCATACAAGTATTAAAAACTTAGTAATGTCTAAAAAATGAAAAGTTAACAGGTGTTTTTGCATTCCATGAAAACGTCAAGGCCGACCTCCTCTTCAAGATAATTGTGGATGCTATACTTCCTGCCGATGAGGCTGGAATATTCCTCGACTACGTCTGCTGTGATGCACCCTCGTGGAACAGAAACAGGGGGATACCATTTGGCATCAGAGTATTACTAAACTTGTCCTATGTCAAACCGGGTGTTCATTCATTTAAATGGCCTTGTTTTTGTTATTTGTAAATATTTAGGCGTCTACGAAAAAGACCGACTGCTAAACACAACGCCCAGCTTGCCCAGGGAAATAACTTCATTATATTTCTGATTTTAAGCATTTCGTGCCTATGCCGCAACATGTTCATCAAGACTAAACTCCGCAAACCATGTGGCCATGTAAGCACCAGTGCTTAATAACTAATATTTGAAACTTAATTTTTTTTTCAATTAGCTAAAACTTAACCATTTAGTTTATTCATAGAAAATACTACGCTCATATTGTGTCTGAAGATCCACAAAATGGTGCAGTAACATTTCGGAAGCAAAAAGGTTAAAAACCCATCAAAAATTGTTTAGGTATAAAGTTTTGAAATTATGTACATAGCTGCATTAATTATCATGCCTGCAAAGCAAACAAAAATCAGAGTGCATGTGGAGTCTGGACAGATGTATCTGCGATTCAGCAACACGTGACTGCTAAACTAGGTTAAACTTGCGGAAGAAAAACGAGAAGCGGATGGGCTTCCGCGAAGTTTAATTATCCCTACCAACCCGCTCGTTCTGTCCTTGCTAAACTAGGGTCCTTAATTTGAGCCACACGGTAGTAATTCATAGAAGCATGCTAGTATAGCGACTGTTAAAATCGAAACAAACAAGGAAGGAGAGACCCTTAGGTCACTTGTCAAAGCACTGTTCGAGCCGAAAGACTTTTAAGTGTGTTGCCGTAACAGGCTTATGCGCACGTCGGGAGCTTCCTGGCTCGTGACGCGACCATTCTGATGAAGACCAGAGGTCATGGATGGGAGATGGTAACGTAACGAACGGTTTAATTACATGGTTGCGACGTCGTCAATCGAGGAACTCTGAGCATGGTCCGTTTTTCCCTCATGCCAGGGCAGCAAGTGCCAGCAGCAACCCGCCGTCAAGTGCGTCGTAGCAAGGTCCGCCGCGTCGTAGCCAGAGAGGCCAAATTCTCCGCAGTTAGGCCAGGCCTCTCCCCCTTCCGGAGCGCACCAACCGCACGCACACACGTCCCGTTGACGTCACGGGCGCGTGGGACCTGTCTCCGCAGGCGCAGACATGGCGACGATTCCGTACTCGTCGGGACTCGTTTCGCGTAGGCCCCGTCCAGCAGGCGACGTTCCCGGACAGATCATGACTCGTTTCCGCCTTGCGTTGAAACTCGGAAGAAAGGTCGCCGAAGGTTCACATTCTCGACAGCCCCTCCGGGGCCGGGAAACCTCGAAAGGCCGGTGTGTGCAATCAGCCACCTGGCCGGAAGAGGTGGGCGTGGAAGTAGGCCTTGAAAGACGCTGCCGGCACCCAGCAAACTCCCAAACCTCTTACAACGGAGGCATTGGCGGAAACGTCCCACTACACTTTCCCGCCACACCGCAGTCCGGCGCTCGGAATTCGCCAGAGACCCGCCGGGCTGGATTACGGATTACCATAATTTGCCAAAACAATGCGAATTGACCCGCTGCCGCCCAAACAAGCTCATGTTTTCCAACGGGGATTACAATGAGCAAAATACAAAGAACAAAAACTCTTTGCAATTTGTGAGGTCACTCGTGGGGTTTTTAACGAAGTGCCCCACTTGGATCCTCATTCCCGTGGATGACGAAGACCTCTGAGATCATCCCTACTGTTTTCGTGATGCCAGAAAAATCTGCTCAACCCATCGGCATTGCCGTTAAATTTACCTTTCCTTTTTCTTGCCCTGAAGTCGTAGTGATCGATTTTCACGTGATTTCTAGACGTGAAAATGCGGTCCTTATAGCGCCGATAAAACAATCCGCCTTTTTCATGCCCCGTTACATTGGTCCTAGCAATCTCCTGAGCTGTACCGCGAAACCCTGACACACTAGGGTCGCTCTTCTGCTCGACTGTCAAAGACACTCTGTCTACTCGTTGCAGAGGGACCAAAGTTACGTGACGCCGGAGCCCTACGAGAGATGCTGCTGATCCCGTCTTCCTCCGCCTTTTCCGCCGGTTCGTTGGGACGGCGTACACTCTAGTGCTACGAGGTCGAGGCTGTTCTACAACCTGGTCCCTCTCATCCCGTTTCTCTGCCTCGAGCTCTGGGAGTGCCTGCTCCCCGACAGCTGCCTCTGGCTCTGGATCGCTCTGCGTCAACAAGGGGCGAGCTGACGCGATTCGGACCTCGTACATGACTGAACTAGTCCTTCTCCCAGCTGTTGACCCCTCTCTCGCGCAGCAGGAAATCTGACCGGTTAGAAAACAAAATAGGGATACTCCCCGACGGGACTGTTTGCCGAGACAGCCGCCTCTGTGCACCGGCTCTCCGAACGGGCCAGTTATCGCCACACCGATCGCCATAGGCGGAGCGGACGCTGTGCTTTTCGAGCGGCTGCTTGGTCCGAACTACCTTTCAGTAAAATCGGATGTCGTTACATACGACGGATGAACAACGTCCATCGTCGCTGCACTGTCCCGAAGCACCCTGCACGGCTTTCCGTTTACCTGGAGCTCGTGAAGATAGGGACGAAGGAGCTCAGGTCCTCGTCACTACCGGTCACGGTCGAGAACACAACCCGCGGTTTCTTACATCTGGCCGCTGTGTGTCCCGGCTCCTGACAGTTGTAGCACAGGAACGGCTTCCTAGCCTCGAACTGCCTGTTTGGCTTTTCCGCGCCTCACGTCTCCGTTCGAGTGTTCTGCGCTCTTTTCTGGACCTTTTGTCCTGCTTCGGGCTTCTCGGGCCGTTTTCTCGCGAGCCGTTTCCCTGTCGGAAGGTCTTGCGCTGATCGCTCCGGCCGGGTTCGCTTTCCTCTCCGCTCAGCTTTCTACGCGTTGCGTACTCCTCGGCTAGCTCGGCGGCCCTTTCGACAGAGTCGACTCCTACCCTGTCCTGCACCCAGAGCTTGACTGACTGCGGAATGCTACGAAAGAACTGTTCGAGGCACACACACTCGACTACCTTGTCTCGGCTTTCGTACACTTCCTCGCTCTTCAACCATTCTATCAAATTGGTTTTAAGCCCGTACGCGAATTCCGAGTAGCCCTCGCTGCTCTTTTTGGATGCGTTTCTAAACCTTTGACCGGAACGCCTCGGCAGAAAGGCGGTACCGCTTCAAAAGGCTGGACTTCACCTTGTCGTAGTCGTCCGCGTCTCCAGCACTAAGGCGCGCGACAACCTCTGCAGCCTCACAGGGCAACAAAGTCAAAAGCCGTTGCGGCCACGTTTCTGGAGCGAAGCTCAACTTCTCACATGTCCTCTGCAGTTCACTAAGAACGGGCCCACGTCCTCCACAACTTTAAACGGCTGCATGAGCTTCTTCATTTGATACGACTGCGGGTCTCACTTGCTCGCACTGGAGCCCCAACTCTACTGTTCTGCAGTTTAATCGCTGTTGTTCAATTTCGAGCTCTAGCCTTTTCAGCGCTCGCTCCTCTCTCGCTGCAGCCTGCTCCTGCTCTGTTCCTCTCTCGCGCAGCCTGCTCTCGTTCCTCTCTCGCTGCAGCCTGCTCTCGTTCTCGTTCCTCTCTCGCTGCAGCCTGCTCCCGCTCTCGTTCTCGTTCCTCTCTCGCTGCAGTCTGCTCCTGCTCTCTCTCGCTGCAGCCTGCTCTCGTTCTCGTTCCTCTCTCGCTGCAGCCTCGCTCTTAGCGTTCAGAAGCAGTTCCCACGCAATTTTAATTTCCTCTACTTCTGCGCTCTCTGAAATCGCTTTACTGATCTCAGATTTCTTCATCTTTTGCTCCACCTCCACACCCAATTCTTCACATAAACAGAATAAATCTGTTCTCAGTAACCTCATTAGATCCATGATCGCTGCTCTTTAGCTTTGGCTTTGTTCTAAAACTTGTCGCGAGGTTGTACCTAAACCTAGCGCATGAGTCAAACAGTAAGGATTACCAGCAGTTCAAAATTAATTACCCATAATCTGAAGCCTGGCGAATCTCAAAGCAAAGTCCAAACGCTCACCCGCAGATGTAGCACGATGTCGCATGGTCCGATCCCAACCGCTGCCAACCAGTTGTTAGAGGCGGGGTTTATGCCGCACGTCCGGGAGCTTCCTGGCTCGTGACGACGACCATTCCCCGAAGTGAAGAACCCAGGGGTCCAGTGGAGGTGGGAGAATTGGTAACGTAACGAACGGTTTAATTACATGGTTGCGATACAGTCGTCAAATCCGAGAAAACTCCTGAGCAAAAAAAAAAAAAATTGGCTTGCTCTTTATGTTTATACAGCCTTGATGGGGAGATGCGCCTCAACGGGTAATCGGTCTCTCAGCTGTAGATGAGAAATTTAGCCAGTGCGGTACAACCGCTAACCTGGGGTTTTTAACGTGCATCACGCAGTGGTGATCACACGAACGCGTGCCGGTACGAAACTCATCCAGATCGAAACGGGCGGGGGCGGTGGGGATTCGAACCCAGGAGGTTCCTAGCGCAAGCTTCGCTCCACGCTCCGAGCTGAGACGCGTTAGCCCACTCGGCCACTTCCTCCCCTAACTCCTGAGCAGAGTCGCGCTCCGCCTTATATAGGGTCCGTTTTCTCCGTCACTCCCCGCCAGGGCAGCAAGTGCGCAGCAGCAACCCGCCGTCAAGTGCGTCGTCTACGTGTCTGCGCCGCGGGAAGGTCTCGACGCGCCCGTGACGTCAGCCAGGACGTGTGCGTGCGTGCGGCTTGGTGCGCTCCGCGAAGGGGAGAGAGTGCCTGGCCTAAGCGCGAACCGCCTGTCGACGGGCCATTCGAGGCGACACGGACCGCCGGATGACCTTGGGGGAGAGGGTTTTCGTAGCACCGGAGAGCGTTGAAAACCCTCGCCTCCGACCGTCGTATTGCGTGGTCGGACGTCGGATCGGACGGTTTCGTCGCACATGTGTTTCGCGCTTCAGGCCAGGCCTCTCCCCTTCCGGAGCGCACCAAGCCGCACGCACGCACACACGTCCCGTTGACGTCACGGGCGCGTTGAGACCTGTCTCCGCAGGCGCAGACACGTAGGCGACTGTTCCTTACTCGTCGGGACTCGTTTCGCGTAGGCCCCGTCCAGCAGGCGACGTTCCCGGACAGATCATGACTCGTTTCCGCAGTTGAAACTCGGAAGAAGTCGCCGAAGGTTCCATTCTTAACAAGGCTCACCCAAGAGCGCAATGGTTTTACGTTGTCAATGGATTTAGCTTTCACAGAAATAGAAAATAAGTGACTAGTGAGGCAGTTATATTTTGAAAGTGGGTTATTGAGCAGTTAAGTTTTTCCATTCATTGCCTTTTGATACTGAATTTCAGTTAAAAAAGGCCCATCTTTCAAGCCTGGGAATGCGATTCCAGCTCTCTGACCTCCAAGGAAACGCCACGCATCGCTCGTTCAAACCTCTTCCCAAATAATTTTAGAAAGATGAGAGTTAACCTCGCTTTACACTTCTTCGGCGAAAAATTCGAGAGTTCTCCACCTTTATCAAGAAAAGATCGAAAAGTCTGAAGGGCACGAATACACTACAAGGGGGTGGTCCAGCTGCAGAAGCGCACATCAACCATGATGAAAAGGATGACCTCCCGCTGCCGATACGACGCCCTGAGGCATGTAAAAATAATGTCTGATATATTATTTAGACTATATTTGTTAATTTTTTTATTTTGATGCAAGGAGAGCAATTGCCTAAGGCACCGAAATTCTTACAGGCCTGGATCACGTCAAGCCAAATTCATCGACGAATTTCTTGGCTACCTAAATAGGTGGGTAAAGGTGTTGTCTTTGTAAGACAGTGCATGGTTGAAGGATTTCAGGGGTTACCTTGCACATCACCAAGAGCTTACTTGAATACTTTGTGTCTCTTGGTTACTGCTACATCATGAAATAAATCCTGAGTCAAGATTTTATAGAATGAATTTTTGGGATAATTTGGCAATCGTCCGGGTCAAATGACCATCCTATTCCAGCATTCCAGCACAATGTCTGATGCTGGTGAAATGTCGGAGCTGGTACAAACCGTCCAAGTAAGCAACAAGATGGAGCGTCAACAAGGGTGTCCGGATTTTTCTTGGAGCAGACGATCATTGAAAAAACACCAAGAGCTCACTTGGACGGCTTGCTTGAGACTGGCAAGTTGGACGATGTCGAAGGAGTTCTGATGGAGGACAATCATGCCAGCTGCTTTGAATGTAAAAGCGACTTTAGGTTAGTGTACCACATGGCTGGGTATGCAGCGCGTAAATGTATCATCAAGAAAGGCGGACGTGGAAACTGCAAGTCAGCCTGCCTCAGGAACTCCACACCAGCACCTGCGAACCACGCGCCGTCGTACACGCATCACATCGACAAGTCCGGACTCCCCTATGCGGCCCATGGTTTGTTCAAACTGATTTCCTACTTCGAAAATGTTTTCGAAGAATGCTTCAGCAAGCGCAAGATGCGTCCCAACAGGCATTCTAGATGTTCTCAGCTGTGTCGGGGGGTAATGTTATTGACATCGGGTTTGGACCAACACAAAACCGAGTTGACGGAGAGTATCACACGCTTCAATCTTATTACGCGACTTCACGTTTATGCCAAACAAAAGCACAAGCTACCAAGTCAACAGAAGCAAAACGCCTATGCTGTCAAAGCAGGGCAGGATGCGGTAATATGCGTGAAGCAGAAATTTGCATTGTTGCATATTAAGTCGCACGCCTTCAGTGCATAAGCGAACGAATAAGAAAGGTATGACAACCTAGTAAAGCACGTGTTTTTCATATGCCCAGGCTATCGCCGTTGATTCTGACCTTCTACCACCTTATAAAGAAGCAATAAAACGTTTTATCACTCACTCACGTACCTATAATAGGTTTTTATGTGGTATATCTAGGATCCCGTGTTTTAGGAGTTTATTGTTCGTCAAACTCAATAGAGTGTTTTTCGAAAATTCTCTTTTGCTTTTTTTTTCAAAAAAGTCGGAGTTTATAGGAGTTTATTTTTATTTAATATTAAAATCTCCGAAATTCAGAGCTTAATTTCACAGTATTTCATACGAAAAATAAATAAATATTATTCGTGTGTAAACGTATGCTAGATAGAAAAACAAAAATAAAACGCGCTTATATCAATTATTATTTTTTCAGACTGGATTTGGTGTTGGTGCCATTGCCATTGACAAGTTACAACACAATTTGTCCCACGGCAAAAGTTGCACATATGTGTGGCTTCGATAAACGTCGATACCTTAAAAATAAACTCCAGGAGGTAATCGCTGGGAAGCACGTATTCATCCCATCCTATTCCATGCTACCCCACGGCCGCGCGAGGTGGAGCGGTAAAGGGATGTAATAGGGACGTTTCAACTGTCCCTCTTCCAATTTTATGCAATCTCTATGGTCCATAGCATTAACTTTTACAAACACAACCTTTTCTTCCTTTTAAAACACAAATAGAATGGCCCAAATTGGAAACCAATACAGAGGCTTTTGTCGTGACCCGAAAGTACAATGACATGCCGTCCTGAACCTTGAACTGTGGTGGCATTTTCCTGGGTGCCATTGCGCTAACTCAGTTTTCTTCTTTTTTTTTTCGGGGGGGGGGGGGGGGGGAGGTGGGGGGCTTGCGGTCCCGCAAGAGAAATTTCACCAGGGGGTGCTCCAAAAAGCGTTGTAAACATTTGGCTAGTTCGGAGTTCACCGGATAAATCCGAATTGAACAAAATTTTACAGGCGGGTGTTTTTCGGAGTTTTCGGATTTATCCGAAAAGACGGAACCCTACGAATATAGAACGTCCACATACTGTAATTTTATCAATTTTTCTTGTCCCGTTAATTGTCTATGTTGATTAAAATTGTGCCATTGCTGTGAGGCTTGGACCCAAAATCGGCATTTTCATCTAATGACGCTTTAAAATGCGGTTGACCGTGCGCGTCTAGGCACATCAGACTATCAGTACGCAAGGCTAGCTAATTGTGTTTAAAAAGCCTCTGCCACGCCAAAAATAATTTTTTTTTTCATGCTAGGCGTTGAAATGGCATATCAGGACATCACAAAAAAAATATTTCAATATAGAGTTGCGTAGTTTTTTTATAAAAAATAGAAATACGAGGCCCAATTCAAAGTTCCCGCCGTGCACTGTGACGTAACAGTGTACCGCAAGGTGTCGGGGCGGTCAGAAGGAGGCATCGACCTACGTCACTAAAAGTGGGTTCACCGGAAGTCACGTGAGTTTCACTCCTCGTGCTCTCCGCGACCGTGCCTAAGATTTTTTTTATTTTTTATTCTGCTCTTTGTACGAGCGATTGTAGAAAACGAAGTTTCAGTTCCACTAGCTCTTTATCGCTGCACCGTTGGTTCGTTTGCGTGCTGTAAAATTTGAGGACGAAGAGTCAGTGGATCGACGTGATGGAGGTCAATGATGAAAGCGTTGCGAGTACAAGCCAGTGTACGAGTGCATGCCGTCAGTCCGATGATACAGGGCTATACTGGGCGCAAAACAAGCTATCAAGTTTTGAAAAAAAAATTTAGAACGCTCGCAGAAATTAGGATTGCTAGCATACGACACGCCCGATCGCATTGCTGAAGGTTCAGACACCGAGGTCGTTGAATCATCGGATACTCTCCAGGCTAAAGATGCCTGCCGTCTAAAGAATACGAACTGGTTTGTGTACCAAGTACAAGTAAACGTCGAGCACAAAGTACGTATTTTGTCTAGAACATGAGTAGAACTTGTTTACTAGGTGCACATGCGGCCGATGTATGTCTCTCGGAAATGCATGCAGTGTGATCTCTTCTTCAGTTGCTGAAATACCGGGACAGTCCCTCACACAGCACCTTCTAGGCATTGTAGTTAATCACGTCAATTCACTGACTCCGCTTCTTCTACCTTTACAGCAACATTAAGCGATGAAAAGCAAATAAAAGAAACCTTGTCTGCTTGGATCGCTCGTGAAGATGCGGAGAATAACAAAAATATTTTAAAAAAATATTACACGCGCTCGCGGTAAGCACGAGGAGCGATACAACTCACGTGACTTCCGGCGATGCCTCCCTTCTGACCGCCCCGACACCTTGCGGTACACTGTTACGTCACAGTGCACGGCGGGAACTTTGAATTGGGCCTCGTATTTCTATTTTTTATAAAAAAAACTACGCAACTCTATAGTGAAATATTTTTTTGTGATGTCCTGATATGCCATTTCAACGCCTAGCATGAAAAAAAAAATTAAGAAAGGCAATCGAAAATGCACCAACATGTACACACAGCCCGATCCACGTCCACCGCGGCCGACGGAGATATCAGCCAGCCTGGATGGATGAATGAATGGATACATGCACGGCGGCTGTTCCCAATGAATCGGGCGGTGACTTGCGGGAACTAGCCAAATGTTTACAACGCTTTTTGGAGCACCCCTGGTGAAATTTCTTTTGCGGGACCGCGAGCCTCTCTGCTCTGCGCACCCACCTATCAGCCACCATACCTTTACCGATCATAGTGCCGCAATGTACGCTATGAAAAAAAAAATCTTAGTAAATCCAACTTTCCACGCGTACCATGGGACTTCGCTCTCCCGCGTCGCTCCCCCCAACCGGCAGGTCGGGTGACAGACCCCGAGCTATGAATTGGCTCCGATGACTCGCAGTCATCGCTGGATTAAGGAAAAGGTTGTGGCTAAGGAGCATGCAGCCCAGGACCTCACCTCCAAGACCAGGGGAGGCAAGGACCGAACAATTTCTGCGAGTAAGGCGTCCGTTATAATAATTCATTTATTTCCATGAACATTGATGGTAAAGGTAGAAAAAATAATATGTAAAAATATAACTTGACGTGACCCTAAACGCCCTACATAGGCTTGACAGTAGAGGCATTGGAACAGTAGACATAAAAACCGGAGGAGTTCAGTGCATATGCCAAGCAAAAAGGAACAAATAAGTATAAAAGTAGAAAAAAAGTGAAGGACAAAAAAAAACTACTTTGTCCTTCAACATTTGTAAAATATTTGTTAAGCTGTTTTGATGATATTTTTAATTAAATACAAATCACTCTAGTCTAAGTGGTTAAGTGATTTAAGTGGCACTTTATCTAATAATTTGAGAGCCATAATTTGTTTTCCGCGTGACCATCTCCAACGTTCCGCATGACTAATGGGGTAAATTGATTCATTTACGAAAAGACATGCAAGATTTACTAGAAAACATGCATTTCTATTGTTTTCTATTATAAATATATTGTATATATTATGTGCTTTAATGAGCAGAAAGCCTTCAGGGGATGCTGAAAGAATATTATGCTTGCCGAGGATTTTCTTTGAACTTGACCTATAAGAGCCCAACTATACCCAAAACACAATATGCAGGCTCGAAATTTTTTTCTTTCCCCCCGAAAACGTCCGGTCGGGAATTGAGCGGTTTCAGTCGGGCTCACTCTCTTTTCCATGGTCACGTGCCTTGCCAACTATAGCGTACCAAATATATTCGAAGACCTGGGTCATCTAAGGCACTCATTTAATATTAAAAATAGAAAACAAAATATGAACCCAATTTTATGTGGCCTCCAAGAAACTGCAAATACGTTGATGGGAGAATAAAATATTGCACAGATCACAGGAAGTTCAAAGTATGCCCCCACCCCCCTAAATAAACACATTTTTTTCACCGGAAAAAATTGATTACGTATTAGCGAACGCTCATTTTCCGCACCAAAAGTAGTGTTAGAAGTCTGAACCAGATGCTATAAGGTTCAGCCCGAACTGATATCTTTTTCAAAAGTTATAAGTGATTTCCAAAAAAATGGCGGAGGCAGACAATGGGGGCCGAAAGATATCCCGAATACGTGGGAGCTTTATGACGCCAGAAACCGAAAACGGGCGAAAATGTGCCCCAGTTTCCTATTGAGATTTTTAGAAAATCACGTATAACGTTCCGAATAAGATGTCAGTTCGGGCTGAAACTTTGGTGTCGGGTTCGAATCTATAGCGCTACCTTTGGACGGATAATGAGTGGTCGGCTATGCCTAGCTTAAAATTGCGGTGAGAAAGACCCTGTAAATTGTTTGGAGGACACCTATACAAGTACTACGTCGTCCTCAATGGCGAGCGTACCGCGGGCTGGACGATGCGATGGCGGCGCAAGACGGCCCAACGTTGCGATGGACGTGGGGCCGATGCTTCGGAACTGTCGTTCGGGGTATACCCAGCGAGGTAGAGGGTTTAGAGCGATAAACTGGTTTCCCGTTCATTAGTCAAAAGTGACCCCCACTTACTGCCGCCATGTTGTACAATTTTGACCACTAGACACGTGACCGTACCAAATCCTGAGGCTTTTACGCAAAACTGAGCCGCGATTTGTGTTGCGATCGCTGTAAAAAAAGCATGATAATCTATTTTTTTTCAATACTGCTAGCCCCAGAGATCGGTCGCCATAACTTCCGATAAAAAGCCGAAGTACAGCGCCCCTGCTGACGGCATCTAGCGGAGGCATTGCAGAAAGCTGCCCGAGTGTTTCTCGTAAAAGCACATTTTGGGCTTAAAACCGACGAAACATAACTTATCTCGTCGGTACTGTTAAGCTAAATATCAATAAGCAGATATATTGTGCACGGTACTTCGTTTAAATCGGGGCGTAAAACTATAAGGTCTGGAGGTAAAAAAATGCGCGGCATGGCGGCGGCCAAAGGGGGGGATCACTTTCAGCTGCTGCCAGTTTGTAAAGCCCCTTTATGTTTCAAAAGTAGCGCAAGGTGCGTCGATGCACGAGGAACGTGTAACGTGCAGCCCGCAGGAAGATCAATGGCTGGCACCAGCGCTTTGCACCAGAGGTAGATTTCAAACGCCATGAATTTCCCAGAAGTGGCGCGCGGCACGTGCCTCGGGCATTTCTCTTACCAATGAATGGCGCCACTTTTCCCAGGATAGAGTGGCTTTACCAGTTTTATCGCTCACGAAGTTCTCTACCGCGTTGGTGGTACCGGTTAGATCGATCTTCAAGCGTGGAACACATCGAGCGGAAAGGGGATCTCGGTGCGAAACAGACGCGCACGACAAACGGTGCACGCAATATCGCCCTCGTCGTCGTCTGCTTCACCACGCCGAAAAAGCAGAAAAAGTAGAAAAAAGACGTTGTCGGTGTAGTTACGTGACTTCCCGCAACTCTTCTACGCATTTCTCTCTCTCTCTCTTTTTTCACGGTGCACATATCGTCCTGTATGTCGCGGCCATAAGCGTCCACGCTTATGTTTCTGCATGCTTCCGGTATCGAAGCAGTTGAATTTTTCGGCTTTATTAAAGCCATAAGCCATCCTTGTGGCAAAATATTCATTTAGTACGTGTCTCCTGACATCGCATCGAATCATCTGTTGCAGAAAACAAATATATTGGGGGCTTAGTCGTAGTTGTACACTAAACCAGACCAGCTGGTTGAGAGGTTGATCGGGACGCTGCCGATAGACCTCTACATTGTTCGTAATAAAGAATGCTGCCAGGTTTATCGCGTAGTCTTGCCAGATGAGATGGCAATAATTTAAGAACAGTGAATAAAACAATTATAAATCGAGGAATTTGTGACATTGATTAGGTGATCTATGTAATTTACGGGAATGTTTTACAAAACATATTCTAAAAAAAGCGCCATATAAAAAATTGCTCCCAAAATATTGAAGTGACTCCAGAATCTTCATTGGAGTTGAATTTAAGTGTGTTGTCGTCATATAGTTCGGTTGTTTCGTGCGAAAAGGTACTGCTTTTGTTTTGTTTACATAAATTTCTAGTGTTTGCGCGGACTCCAAATTTCCAATCGGGTCGACGTCAAGATTTGCCGTGATTCACTGGCACGCCATAGTCCTCCGCCGATATAAGCAAAGTTGTGTCACGTCGGCCTGGTTTACAAATTTGATATCTTGTGTTAATGTTGACTACGTCTTTGGCATATGGGCCAAAAAGAAGAGGTCCTAATGTGTGCTCCCCTGAGGAACGCTACGTAATGCATAGGTTTTACAGAGGAATAGTTCCTGTTTTAATTAAACAGATATGCGCTTGATGCTCGAAATATGACCCAAAATATATGTAGTGCCTGTCCCTGAATGCCTGCTAAGTGTAAGGCTTTTAAGTCAAAATTTTCTAATTAAGGTGATCAAGAGCTATGGCCTATTGAAAAAATCCGGCAAAAGCTTTGGTATTCGGTGGAAACAGGTTGGTACTGCTCATTTCACCAGAAACCGGCGTTGTTTACCGGTTTTCTGGTGGAAATATTACCGGCCGCCACTTTCAGTTACCGTTCCGGTGTACATTTTGCGGAACCGCTTTCGGTAAAATCGTGGCTCCCGTGCCGTTAAGTGGAAACTGGTTGTTCTACTCATTTCACCAGAAACCAGCGTCGTTTACCAGTCTGTGGTGGAAATATTACCGGAAGATACTTTCGCTGATTTTGCCAGAACCAATTTCGATTACCCGTCGCTGGAATCAGCCGGAAAGCTGCTCGTTTGCCAGACACCGAACTTAACTGGTAGCCGACGAGGGCGGCTAAAGCCAAAGGAAGCCAAGACGAAAGAGGACTAGCTGGAGAAACACCAATGGTGGCCGCCAATGCAGTGGCATTCTCGTGAAGTGCGTGTTTTAGCTCAAGACGATGTTGCAATCCTGCAAGAAGTGCGTGCAGCATGGTGTTTTGACGATCCAAAAGGTGGGCAGCGATCACCGGCAACACGCTGTTGCGACAGGCAAAAGTCAGGGCCAGAGCAGGTACGGTTACCCGCGGGCGGCATTCTCGTGAGTGCGAGTTACAGCTCAGGACGTGGTGCAACCCTCAAGAAGTGCCTGCAGCGAACTGTTTGATCCAAAAAGGTGGGCGCTGACCGTTTTCGTCATCCGAAACCAGTTTACCTGCAGTCTGCGCGAGATTACGCCCGGCAAACAGATTTTAGCAACAATTTCACTTCGGCATCGGGTTCCAGATTCGTTGGAATGTTACGGCAGCCACCTTTGTTCCCCAGGAACGACGGTTTAATCTTCTGAACGGGCGTCGCTTCCTGTTGAACTTCCTCCAGCAGACTGGGAGCGGAGGAAGCCGAACAGGCAGGGTTGGGCGTCCTTGTTTTCTTAAAGGACGAGAATCTACGCTCCCTCCGTCGCATTGGGTGCGTGGGGAAAATGCGAAAGAGTCGTTTGCTGACTTTTTTAAGAAAACCGGCTTTGTCCGTCAACGAGCAACGACCGGCCAGGAACGAACGCTCAGTCTCGGATTCTCGTTCCACTTCTGAGTTGCGACCGCCATATCTTCCGACGACTGGGTGTGCAGATGAAAATATCTTTCAGTAACTGTTTCTTACGCCTCTTTGTCCGTCCGGCTTCAGAGGCATCCAGCGAGCAAGCCTTAAGATTTCTCAACGTCGGCGAGATGTTCGTTCGCAGCGCGTTCGTGGTTCATAATAAGTACTGCGGCACTTCGGTGCACCCTCGGCAGCAGCATCAGCAAGGACGACATCGTGAAAGTGTGCCCCCACAGGATTTCTCAACGGTGGCGGATGTTCGTTCCGCGCGGTGCCGTGGTTTTGCGCTGAGCGTGCTACCTGACGCCTGGTGCTGCGGCGGCGGTAAAAGGGACGACATCGTGAGTGGCGCCTGGGATTTCTGGCAACGGCAGATGTTCGTTCCGCGCGGTCGCAGTGATTTTCGCTGGCAGAAGGCACTACTGACGCCTGGTGCACCCGCGGCGGTGGCCTCGGGGCCTTTATCGTGAGTGTGCCGGACGCTAACGGCGGCAGATGTTCGTTCGCATTTGTGGTTTTCGTTAAGCGTGCTGCTGACCTGAATTTACCCATGACGACATCCAGGACATCGTGATCTGTGCCCGTGATTTTTTAATGGCGGCGATGTTCGTTTCGCGCGTTCGTGGTTTTCGTAAACGATACTGAAACGCCATGTGTGTGTCCGTGTGGTGCACCTGCGCGGTTTGTGCAACCATCGAGAATTTACCGTACAGGGGGGGGCTGTGAAAGATATCTTTTGCGACAAAGAACTCGGCTGGTGAAATCCACAAATATCCTCAAACCATTTTTTTCTTCACAATTTTTAGATATTCTCTTTCTGCCCAAGTAATCCAACTTCAGTTGAATAACGATTGCTTAATCCAAATGAAGAATACGTTCTATTACCATTGCAGTCAATTCATAAAATTTGTCAAGCGTATATAAAGCACGTTTTCAAGTGCTTTTGAAAATACCGGTAATATTTATATGGGTCGGTAGTCTGCCATCTCATTTCTATCTCCTTTCTTATGCAAGACATGAAGCCTTAGCTATTTGCATACGTTTTGAGAATGTCGATGTCACCAAAGCCAGGTTAAAAATATGACTTAGTAATGGAGCTATCAAGTCTACGAACATACTTAACCGGTCTTATCTAGATGGGGTAGGGCGTCGCAGCTTCAGCTATTTTCAAGTGCAAAACAAAAGCATTCCAAGCTTTAAAAATCATACAATGAGAACGTACCTCGTAAATATAACGGCCAGTACCACCGGGATAATGATCAGGAGTGCCGCAGGGGAAAGCTTGTCTTCCAGGGCTTCGACAGGTATGAGAGCGTTCGCTGCATCCCGTAGAGCACCGGCAGCCGTCCCGAACCGATCCAGGTCCATCATGGCCAGAACAGTACTGACGCGGCCGTTCATGAAATCTGACGCCTCATCTACGGGCAAGAGATGAGAACAGGTGTGGCAACACTGGCGGCGAGATTAGACTGCCGAAAATGCTGCGATGAACTACGCCATGTTTTGCTCCTACTATACTTTGTTTGACCATACGTGAGAGCGTAGTCAAGGCTAGAATACATGAACTTACAAACACACATACTAAGAGTGCTTTGTCGCGCTGAATTCACTGCAGTTGATTGATTAAGCCGTTGATAGCACGCCCAGAAAGACTGGCGAACACCGTCAAGTTGCGCTTTTGTCGCCCCTTGATAGGTACTATTAGCTTGTTCCGCCCGCTGCGCTCTAATATAAGATAAAATAGGAAAAAAAAGATTCTGCGTGCGCGTATGCAAACCCATGGACGGCACTGGTTAAGCGGGCTGAGTTGTATGTATACAGCTCTCTATTGATATGAAAGTCTGTCCCAGCATAGCCTGTTCGTACGCCCACCGCTTGGTCCCGCGTCTTCATGCGGGGGAAGCTAGGGCTAGTGTGGCGCAAGCTGCCACTCAATTTATAGAATGCTGTGTCTTCGCCTTCAGTATGAGTGTAATCGGATCGTAGCAGGTCCATTAAAAGATATCTCGTCACGAATAAAAATAGTTGACAAATCGAGGACTAAAATGAACATTTAATACGGCTAGCTTGTGCATGGAAAAACAAAACAAAAAAAAAAATTATCGTACATCCTGAAACGGCGACACAGGGGCAACTTTGTCGAAACAGCGCTACCGCTGTCTGCATATACGCGCAGTAAGTTCAGGAATGTTCTGAACCAGAATACACGATGATAACCGAGGATGCGCTGATCAGAAAAGTAAACGTTATAAAAAAAAGCAGAAAAAAAATTAGAAGCCGTTTACAACTCCCTGTAACGCCGAATTAGAGCGCAGCTCTTGAGGAGGAGGGGAGGGTACTGGAGGAGGGTATAGCCCATCCTCCTCGCTGCCGCCCCCATTTAGGGGTCACCGCTATATCTGAGGGGGAATTTCCGCTAAATCTGCGGGAAATTGCAAATCTAGCGGGTAAACATTTTCCGCTAGACATAGCAGAGAAAATTCACAGATTTAGCGGGAAGATTTTCCGGCAGAGGCAGTGGAAAACTGTCTGCCTAGATTTAGCGGGAAATTTACCCATCATGACCGCGCGGTTACGCCGACGGCGACGGCGACGCAGACGCCGCTCCGGAAACTGGCGCCTAAGAGCTGCGCTCTAAAAAGAATCAGGCTGAGCGGTTTCCAAACACTACTCGCTCGGCGAGGCACCCGGTTGCTTTGCCAACGACGCCACGCACGCGGCCATATGTGAATAAACAAAGGGCACTTGTTCACACCACAGTTCGATGCTCTACCTCTACGCCAGCTGAACGACTTTCCACATACACCATCTAAGGCGTATGCCCCACCTCTCCTTTTGAAGTATCCACATACCGCACATGCTGATACTCTCTCTAGTGCACAGCGATGATAGAAGGGCATGGTGGCAATTATTAAACTATTAGTTCTTTCTTCCCCGCAACGATTGTTAGCAACGACTATAAACAAATCTAAACAATCACTCCTTAGGGATATTTAATTTCATGCATTACAAGACTTGAGAGACGAATGTCGCGGTCAATTTTCTTCCTCGAGTTACAGCATCCCGCACGCGCAACGAAAGCTGTGCAAGCGTTGCAAGCGCGAGATGCTTGTGTTTTGGGTTGTGGCGGATGAACGCTACTCTAAACTCTCACGAGTAACCAGCGATAACGTTTCGCAACACTTGAATACACTATTCTAAAACTCCCTAATATAAACAACTTGATGTTGTTTTTTTCTTTTATTACTCAAGACACAATCTAGTGTTGTGACAAACCATACCCTGTAAGCGCTTCCGGTGCCCGCTTTTCTGGGCCGTGTCCAGGTCAAGAGCGTCAAGGCCGGTTTGCTGCTGAATGAATTAAGGTATACCTCCCGGCGGTTCAAATAGCCGCAAGAATAATTTTAAGGTCACGTGACCTAAAGTCCCGTGGTCAAAATTTAGGTTTCGAGTTTCTTACAATGTATACCGCCAACCATTGTTCAGCGAACGCGCAGAACAGGTGCCACTATACTTCATTTGAGCTGAAGCCCAGACGCAGGCGATGCATACGAGGTATTGGGACCAATCGAGCAGCGCCAAAAGGGCAAGTCACTAGGCCTTGTTTTGTGTATGTTTGGTTCAGCGATGATAGAACACGCAAAGAAACATGACCATCGAACACCATGATGTTGCGCTTTTGAAGCTGTCTGGTCCCATCAGCTCGTAGCGTCGGCTTCGTCTGAGCTTAAGGTGAAACGAAGTATAGCGGGTGCTCCACCGCCGTTCGATTCCAAGGAGCCGCTCGTTTCAGTGTTGTGCCACCATCTGCTTTCAGGGGCTACACCAGGCGCGCGCCATATGCATTGCGCGCATACGTAGCTCCTGGTAAGGCAAGCAGAAGCACATCAAGGGGCTTTAACGGGACCGGCTCAGTGAGAACAAGAGACTGATGGTGTATTCGGCTGCGCTCTAATTCGGCGTTACAGGAAGTTGTAAAGGTCTAATTTTTTTATCTTCTACGATCGCACTTTTCTTGTAGTCCGCAACCTGCAATAGCCCCAACGAGATTGCAGTATGTGTAAATAAATTAAAAAAAATGAAAGACGTTTACAAATCTTTGTAACGCAAAATTAGAGCGCAGCTCTTGGGGAGGAGGAGGGAGAGTACGGAGGGGAGGGTATGCCCCTCGCTCTCATTTCCCTGTTTTCCTCGTCCTCATCCTCCTCTATTCCTCCCCTATGCTCCTTCCTCCTGCTTCTCCATCCTCTCCTCCCCATCCTCCTCCTTTGTCCTTCTCCTACCTCCTCTTCCTCCTCACTCCGTACCCTCCCAACCTCCTCCTCTGTGTCACTCCCCTCCTCTTCCTCCAATTTACGAATTGACGCCACGTGACCTAAGCAGCAATTCAATTCCCCGCCAAATTTAGCGGGGAATCGAATTGCTGTTTAGATCACGTGGCGTCAATTTTCCGCTAAATCTAGCGGAGAACTGAATTTGTTCATATGTGACGTGACAATAAGTCATATGACGTCATTTTCCTGCTAAATTTAGCGGGGATACTCAACTTGACGCTATGTGACGTCAATTTTTCCGCTAAATTTAGCGGGGAATTGAATTGCTGTTGAGGTCACGTGACGTCAATTTTCCCTCTAAATCTAGCAAGAGGAACTGAAATTGTTCATAGGTGACGTGACACCAAGTCAGATGACGTCAATTTTCCCCGCTAAATTTAGCGGAGAAAATGAATTGGCGTTGAGGTCACGTGACGTCTATTTTCCCAGTAAATTTAGCGCAGTTACGCCGACGGCGCACGCTGACGCCGCGCAACCCGGAAACGGCCGCCTAAGAGCTGCGCTCTAAAAATAAAATAAAAATCAAGCTTTGCGAAGGCAAGACAGAAATAAATAAGCGCCCTTTATATCTCGCAATTTTTCCGCGACAAAGAAACTATCTCGAATCAGTCGGGGATGCTTTGCCAGAGAGTAGCACGCATTTATTAAACCATCGGGGTCACTGATTGGGTGGTGTCCCATCCAGACTCCACTGGCCATGCTGCTGAAAAGTCATGACACATTCCAACCCGATACCGTTTCATGACTCCTTTACAGCCCCTCGATGTGTTTGCGTTTGTCTCGCAAATAGCGTCAAATGCGCCAGTGCACGAGGCCCGTGTTTGGAGCGGCCCTTAGAATCAAATGTCGGCGCAGCATTGAAATGAGCAGCCCTTGGAAGCCAATGGCGGCGGAGCACCCGCTCGTGGCACATGTCTTGTGCGCTACCAGAACAATGGTTGGTGGTACTTGTAAGCGCGAATTTTATCGAGAGATTTTACTCCGAGTTCGAAGTTCGAAACGGGAGCGGTGCGGACCGCGTGCCAGAGGACCGGTCACGTGACTCCAGACGCTTCCACTGTTGGGTTGAAAGAGGAGGTCGATACGGCCGACAGGCTTAGCCGAGAGTTTTAGTAGATCGTGTTTTCAGGCCACGCTATTTGTAGCGGGAGTTCGCGCTGCCACTTCGACGCATGCTCTGAAGCGCGCGCCCATAGCGGTAGCGGGCCTTTAAAAACGATCTGCTAAAACTCCGTAGTGTCGGACGCCGCCGCGTTTAGATACCGCACCAATTCCGCTGTGCTGTGGGTATCAGGAGGCGCTTGACGGGGCACCGTGGCGAGAGCCTGCGTCCGTATCGAAGGCTCCCATTTTTCGTGCGGGCATGTGGACATACGGCAGAGGCTCTGGATGGATGAATGGTATTGGCTAAACTCTTCGTATTGGGGGGTAACTTGCGGCAGCGGAGCGGTTGTGGAAGCTGCCCTCGGTATCCGGTTCCGTTTCGGAGCTCGGGCCGCTCGGAAATGTTGCCAATCTCTCATATGCGATTAAAAAAATTAAAGCGCTCGAAAACGACCTTAAAAAAAATTGGGTTGTGTGCATGTTTATGCAGCGTAGACCTTGGTCTGCCTCAACGGGCGACGAGTTCTCCCTGGCTGTAGATGAGCAATTTAGCCAGTGCAGTACAACCGCTAGCCTGGGGTCTTTAACGTGCATCACACAGTAGTGATACACGACCGCACGCCGGTACGATGCTCATCCAGATCGAAACGGGCGGGGTGGGGATTGAACCCAGGATCCTGGGTTCTGCAGCCCTGACGAATATACTATAAAAGTACCCAGCGTTCCAGGCAAATGCATGCCGTAGGTCCGTCCTGGCTTTGATTATTCAAGTCCGAGTTTGCGCGCAGAAAGAGGGTGAACAGGCTTGAAATGTAAGTGAAATAAATCGCGCTCGAGTACTTCAGGAGCGGCAAGTTAGTTATTTCTGTGGAAGGTCGTGTTAAGAAAAAACACAAAGAAAACGACAGGCATGAATTACATCTGAAACACCAGGAACTTTTTCCCACGAAAGCGGTCTGGTGATTTCAAAAACTCTCTCATTGATATTTGAACTGATGGCAAAGATACCCGCGTGCACCAGTAAACCGGCCCAGGTGTTTTGTACTGGCTCGTAGACCGAATTTTTATTAGAGCGAGGTTCATGGATTGGCAGCGCTTACAGAACATGTTGTGCACTAGCAATCACCATTTTTAGATTTCAGTCGGTTCTACGCACCTGGTTGGAATACGGTGCCGTTCGCCGGAGCGGCGTCGGGGAGTGGGCTATGCGTCTGCTGCTTGGTAGGACGACGCCGAGGTAGTGGCACATGAGGAGCATTCCCACCAGGGCGGCCACCCTGACCAAGATCACGACCAGCATGGCGTTGTTCCAGAACCACTTCTGCACCACTCGCGCCTCCCGAGCTCGCAGGATGGTCACTGACCGGCGAGGGCTTCTTTTTCTTTCCTTACCCGAAGGACGCTGAAGGTCATTTTCATTTTGTTGTAACTACCACCACCTCCGCCCGTTTCAATTTTGATAAGCGTGGTATTGGGGCGTGGTCTTACTAACACTACTGCGTGATGCATGTTCAAGACGTTAAACATCTAATGTTTAATTTGTTTTCCTTGTATGACCATC
>JAZHYW010046564.1:0-14203 GCA_037355805.1 Ixodes ricinus
GGTGGATCACGAGTCCAACCTGCACAAATGTGTTTGGATTAAGCTGTTTGGTCCACAAATTCAGGACCAGAAACACTACCTGGTGCACAGGCTTTCCGAAAGCTCTTGCCAACGCTGCCCGTGCCTTGTCCTCAATTGCTCTGCCTGGTTTTGAGCAAAAAAAAAAAATGTCACACCTGCCAACGGAATAAAAGTGGGGGGCACAGCTTTCTACTCTTGCTCTAGAAAAATGGGCTTGCTCTATTCATGACCATATGATGGGGCAGCCGAAGTGAAGCTTTTGGGATGAGCCAAGGAGGTAGCAAGCCGATGAAACTTGGCCCGCCTTGTCTTGGACTCTGTGGGCTTTTGTACTATAGCCGGTGACAGGTCAAGAACGAAGTGAAGCTCCTCCCACCTCTTTCCACTTCAGCGGAGCGAACGGTGGAGAAGAGGTCGCCTCCTCTTCAGCTTTGCTCTACAAAAGTAGAAAGAGGTGGGAGGAGCTTCCACTTCGTTCTTGACCTGTCACCGACTATAGTTAAGTGAAATTTTCGCTCTTGGGCCCACTTGTAGTTGCTAACAGGACAAATAAAGAGTTTGTCATTTCGACCATCTACCTATGCAGGACACTGTTTTCTATGTTCTCTTTAATACAGACCTGTTGGCAGCTGCCTGACCCCTTGTCATAAGGGCAATCTCCAAAATCTCGTCGAAATTTTTAGAGACGAATGTTTCATAGAGTGCCCTGCTCTCCCGTGTCATATCCAGGAGTGGATCACGCTTTGTGTGCGTAACGGAAAGAGGTTAGTGATCTCCATCACTCCATACACTTTTTTTCCCCTCTCAGTAGACCAGTGAGCATCTCAGTGTAGCACTGATCTATGACATCAGTAACCAACTCTGACAAAAGGGTGAAGCAGTCCCTGCCAACATCATCCTTGTTTTCGGCCTGAAGTATCTCAGCCAAGGGGCTTCTTATTTCAGCGAAATGGCCTAGCAGCAGCAGTGATGGTGAAGCCGGCATCACCACAGGATTGCCCAGCTGACTCCGTAGCCTGGAAAGAGCGACAGTATCAAAATAGATTGTGAATGCATGAGTGCAGTTTGTCAAATATTATATATATATTTTTCCCCCGTGTTTGGGGTTGCTGTTTGATTTCTTACGTGGGAAGAGCTCATCAATCCCTTTCTTTTTTATTGAGAACGGGCCGCGACGACCGCTTCCTCCAGGCACAAGGGCGGTCCTTGCTGCAGTGTGGTGCTCGCTATTCACAAAAGTCGCGAGCGCTACTCCATGCTTGCACCACCCACGCACGCCAGCCTTGCATGTGCAGCTCGTGCCTGCAATGAGTCCCGGGTGCGCTGAAAGCTGCCGGAGCAAAAAAACTAAATATGTGTAATGCCCGGTTGAACCGAGAAAGCACAACAACAACAGAGGGGGGGGGGCACAAAACCGAACCCAGGTGGCACACTCACCTGAAGCCGGACGTCGTAAACAGCACACTTCATCTGCGTGAGGCATTTCCTTACAACTTTGCTGGGAGCTGTAGAATGAATTACTTGTTCTTTCACACCAAACGCGTGATGACTTGCATAAAGTTGTTCTCCTAACTTCAGAGACTTTTCTTTGAAATATTCTTCGATGTCGTCAATTCTTCTGAAGCCACAAAAGAGCACTGTGCGGGTGACCGTCGCACGCGTGAGCCGCCATTTTCAGGTGGGAACATGCCAATCATTCTTAGGCCGACCACGGGCGGCGCTGGGGATCGAGCGCAAGAGACGGTGGCGCCGAAGTGGCCACCCGGAGCGTATAGTAGAACGTAAAGTGTTGCCACTCCCATAGGCCCCAGCGGCCGCCGTTAAGTTTTTCTCGGCTTCCTGTTTGGATGCTTTCGGTTTTGTTTTTCAACATGGGTAGAGTCGCAGACTACTACTAGCCAAATGGATGGATAACTAATATTAGTTCTTCCACTTGTATTGGGCAATAGCGTCCCGTTGCGCGCTTCTGCCACCGTGTTTTAGGGGATCCAGATTTTGGTTCATCATCCCCTTAAGCTGATAGTGGACCCTGCAGACTCCAGTGAGGAAACTACAGCGCTTGCGAACATTTTACAGCAGCCTGCCCTGCTTTGACAACTGTTGTTTTTTCTTCCGCTGGTCTCGCATCTTGTTCTTCTGCTTCACTTAGAAGTGCAGACGTGTAATGAGGTAAAACCTCATGATGCTGTTCGTCAGCTCGGTTCTGTGCTTGCCACACCCAACAGCTGGAACATTGGCCCTGACACAGCTGAGGATGTCAACAATGCTGTTTGCATGTAGCTTGCGCCTGCTGAAGCACCTCGTGAACGTCTTTTTCGAGATGGCTAATGAGCTTGAAGAGCTGGTCTGTTGCATAAAGAAGTCCACCTCTGTCGATATGGCGCATGTATGAGGCAGGGTGGTCTGCAGCTGTTGGCGTGGACGTCCTGAGACAGGTGGACTTGCAGTGCTCTCACATCCTCCTTTCTTGGTGACAGCACTTCCAGCGCTGCATATCCAGCCATGTAATAGATGAGACGAGAGTCGCTAGTCTCTCTCGATGCAGCTGGCATGGTCGTCCTCCACCAGGGCCTCTTCTACTTCATGCAACTTGCCAGCCTCAAGCAAGTCATTGAGCTGGTCTCTTGCTGTCTTTTCAGTGTCCTCTGCACAGAGCAGGGAACTCAGGACTCCCTTGGAGACGCTCCCTCCGGTCGGTGATTTCGCCAGGTTGTAGAAGCTCAGGCAGTTGACAAGAATCAGGAACTGCGCTGGTGTAGGGTGGTCATTTGGTCCTGATGACTGCCGGATTATTCCAAAGAGCCTTTCAATGCAGTCCTGACTCAGTCTCGCTGTCATTATGTAGCGATAACCAAGAGTCGCAAGGTACTGAAGCAGGCTTTTTGTGCTGTGAAGGGTCGCTCGAAGGCCTTCAGCCGTGCTTTGACTTACAAAGCCACCGTCTTTAGCTGCCACTTCCCACTCGTCCAGGTAGTCGAGGAAGTTGTCCAAGAACTTTGCCTGATGTGATCCAGGTCTGCAAAAATATAGGCATTTTGGGCTCATGTCACAGGCAAAATCAAATGCAAATACAAGGTTTCTCAAAGTTTTCAATCTCAAGGAGCAGCCTTTTCGTGATTGATGGTCAGAGAAACCATCTTGGTCTAGGCACTGTGGCAATAAGGCAGCACAGAGGCTTAAATACCTTGTGACAACAATCATACTAAGGAAGACATTGTTATGCATCAATGATGAATGAGCATATCGGACCTGCGAATGTAGTGCTCAAACCGTAAACATACTTACTTAAAGGGAGGTACGAGAGTTTGGAAGCTCTGGAATTATCCGAGGGTACTACAGGAATCTGAAAAGTGTCTTTCCTTGACTTTGCTCTGCAGACCATACATGTTCGACAGTTGGTATTTTATGTTGTGCAGAATATCTATGGGTGCAGACTGTGTGAGAAACCATCTCAAAATTGTTTCTTATCATCAGGCAGGTTCCAGCCCAATTGTCAGCATCATGCTGTTTTAAACTAGGAACTGGTCAGTAGCACACAATCTTATTGTCAGCCTGTTGCAACTCGCTCTCTACGCTTCCACAGGTGATGTGCAAGGTGTCTGCACCCAGGTGGCCAATGTGGGTCAAGTTTATTTTAAGAAGACCGGGATTTCCTGATCAACACGAAACAAATAGCCCCTGGCTTCATTGGCTGTGTGTGGACCACCCAAGAACAGACACACCCTTTCAGCCAGAATTGGTCCCTGCAGACTACACCGGGAGTGGACTATAGTTACAGAAATATGGCACGCTACCTCAGGGCATCGTATGGGCAGCGGGAGGTCATCACCCTGATCAAGGTGGATATCCACTTGTGCAGCTGGAGCGTCCTCTCGTGGTTCCCACGTGCCCCTTGGATCTGCTCTATGGTGGAGGTGGAGACCCCTTTCAACCTCCTCGCTAAACAGGTGGAATGCCAGGTTCACTCGCATCTTCTCAAACTCGTTTGGGAACAGGTGAGAATGGGTGATGCGCGGCATAGCCCTGAGGGTCAGAGAGTTGGAGTCACACTTCCAGGCTTCGACAATGTGTTCGCTTCCAGCCTGTTGACCAAATAAAACTCGAAGTTACAACAGCAGGGCCATAGCAAAATCTAGAAAATAGCATTACATCTAGGATTTGTGCACTTTGGGCACTATAACATGAGATGTTTACAGAATTCTGTTAGCTGTTTGTGTTGCCATGTTAAGACGTACTAGACAATGTGCAATTTTTACTATTTAAAAATTATTGAGAGCCTAAACCGAAATTCGGCTGCATGGATCAGATCTAATATTCTCCTTTAAATGCAAAAAGAAATAAATTTAATCGAACCAAAGGATGCTGCATTTTTTTTCGATTTTGGAAAATAGTTTTTGCACACCTACCCATTTGAAATGCTGCATTTCATTAACGTTCTGTTCGGACATATTTTTGGGAAATAATTTTTTAAATGGTCCAGAATTTTGATACAGATGACCTTGCTTTGCGCTCCCTGCTTTGCACCTGCTTTGCGCACCTGCCTTTTCAGTGGTTCAGGAGACTCCAGGAACAAAGATGAAACCGCAAAATAAGTGAATCATATTTTAATTTGACAAGGCGGGGAATAGTTCGTTGGATGTATGGTGGCGCTGCATGGTGCTAAACGTGCGTGGCACATAATGCTCACGGACTTGGCTTCCTGATTGGCCAGATCCATCAAACGTTCCTCTCTGAACGCGGAATAAAAGTATGTTGCTCTTAGCGTAATAATTGTATATAAAAGTAGTTTTTATCGAGCTTTGAAAGCGCTAAACTAAACAAATAGAGTGGACGCGGGCCCCCAGGAGCGGTGCCACGGTCCTGATACGTCATGGAGAGTCCTTTTTCTTGCATGATTTTGTAATTTTAATTTGTAACTTCCTAAGTAATGAAAATTTGTAAAAAAAATGTTTCTTTGTGTTACTATGTTGTCTGAGGTCGGCCTCGCTGCAAGTTTCATACCAGTCGAAAAATCGTTGGAGGGTCCTGCAAACAAGCAAAAGGCTGGGGATAATTCCACCCTTATTTGCTAAATTAGCCAGCTTAAAAATTGAATGAAATTGTGTGCGACTCACCTTCAACGTTGATCCCCGGGCGGTAGTACCACGCACAACTAAAGTAACCGTTGTACTGCATCATGTGCTGCATCGCTGCTTTCGTGTTAAAATAATAAAATTTTTACCTTAGGACTTATCAGGCCGTTTTGTAGGTCCAGGTGACACCACTTGCATTGAGGTTCTCTAGCTGGTCTACGAAAGCTTGCAGGAGGAGTGTCATGTCCGGGTGCTGGTTTCCGTACCAAGGCAGAGGCACCATGACATTTGTCGAGCGTAGTTTTGGCGGTAATTCATTTAGAGTCGCTTGAATGGGCCATATGCTGTAGTTAGATAAGTTAAACACTGGGCTTCCATCGGAATTCACGGTCAATGTCAAGTCGTTAGATGACATTCGGGCTTAGGCATGCATAGCGTGATATTGATGGCCGTCTGTGAAGTCACTCATTGCGTAGCAGTCGTCATTTCTTGCCACTTTGTCCATAGCATTAATGACTCCTTTGCTGACTATCCTACTTGCAAGAAGGTAAGCAAGTTGTATCTTCAAGGGTAAGCCAACAAAGAAGCTGCCAGCCACACCACAAAGCTTTTGAGCAAGTATTTACTCTCGGGAACGCTCTTTTACCGACGAGACTGTGAAAGAACTTCTGCTGAGTACACCATCCTCAGCTGCAGCCCACGAATGGCAACATCCAAGAGCATCATCTATGCATCACCACAATTAAACGGTGAGTCATCAGTAAATGGCTGGGCCAGTGCCGCGCTGCTTGGGTCATCTTGCTGTGGCAGGTGCGATGCCGGAGGTGTCTCTTCATCTACTTCGGATGCTTCACGGTGTTCCACGTCACTGAATGGCCCATTGTGTTCGCTGGCCGGTTCGGATTTGTCATGCTCAGAGTCGCTGCGCAGATGAGCTTGGTTCTTCATCAAGCTCCTTGTTGGGCTCACTGTGCAAAGGGTTTGTTCGGGCTGCAGGCGATGGTGTGTAACCAGTTGAGTCAACGGCAGGATCAGCATTGTTAGCCGGTTCAGATTTATCATGCCCCGAGTCACTGAACGCAGGGCTTGATGCGGATGTGGTACACGTCCGGCATCATACCAAGTCCCGCGAAGAGTGGAGCAGGGTCTGCAGGCGGCATGGGAGCGGGCGGCGGAGTCGTCTTCGGCAGATCGGCATCGGTTATATAATCGACAAAGCGGACGACCGCGAGAGCGACTATCGGGGTGAAGACTAGCAGGAGAGTGTCTATGCCACCGACGCCGGGAATGTCTTGAGAAGGTTGAGATGACAGCGTCCCAGACCTACGAGTTGCACGCCCCTTGCTGTTCTAACGAGGTAGGACGTCCTGGAAAAGAGCGGGGGACAACAGCAACGTCCGCGTTAAAGTCCACCTTGATCTGGAGGGAGCAGGTGTTGTAACGACGTTCCCTCCGGGCACTTGCGATGATTTCATGGAGTGCAGCTGGATATGGCCGAGATGTTTCGTTTTCTAGCTGCAAACGGACGTGAAATGTTCCTTTTAGACAGTGGTTACATGTAGCTCTCCTGGCTGGACACTCAGAACGTGAGTGCGGTGCGTTGCCGCAGTAGTCGCACGACGCCTTCGACCCACGAGGCTGGCTGTCCCGGCTGTGGCCCCGGCTTCGAGAAGGTTCTTGAAGTCTGGAGGCGGGTGCCATTTTGGTTGGCTTCCTCGACGCAGCGTCATCGTTGAGGGACTTGACTGCAAAGCCGTTGCTTGACGTTTTTTCTCGTTTTCTGCATCCTTGTGTTGTCGAGCCAGCATGAGTGCTTCTTGGAGCGTCAGCTTCGGATTCCGGCCAAGTTCAAGGCTCGCCAAGACAGGCGATCCTTGCATCCGACGACGAACCAGTCTCAAACGATGCGCTCTTCCACCGTCGGTGCCGGATAGTTGCATTTTTTATGAGATTTGGTAATGCCGTGAATAAGGCGTCGACGGTCTCGCCCGCCAACTGGATGCGCTTGTGGAAGCGACTCGACTCATACACCTTGTTGACGGAATGCACAGAGTAAGCCCGTGAGCTTGGCTGCGACGTTATAGGCCTCGTCGTCCGGCATGATGGACGAAGGGACCACTCGAGCTTGGGGACCCATGCAGTATAGGAGGGTGTGCACCCTGGTTTCTTCGGATGCGGCGGACAGACTCGATGCAAAGAGAAATCTTCAAACAAAGCAACTGGCTGGCTTCGTCTAACGTGAATAGCGGTGGAGCCCGGAGTGAGAAGGCAGCGGCTGCTGGCAGGGAGCGGCGAGACAGGAGGAGTTTCCAGGATGTCCAGCATCGTGAAGTCACTTCTGACCATACTGACACCATGATTTAGTCGCATAGAAGTGAGCCACGAGAGCAGGGGCGCGAGCGGCCGGGGTGGCCGAGAGCGAAGAGACCCGCCGCGCAGTGTGTCAATCAAAAAAGCCTGGCGCTCTCCCATTCTCTAAGAAAATGCTTTCTCATATGCAGCTTGTTTTCCACCTTGTGGGGATTTTGATCCTCAACATTCTGTCGCGTCAGCGTTTTGGCGCGCCGTGGCGGCCGCGCTGACGTAGCGAGAGGTGGCGCTGCTTACCACTGTGAGTGGCTTCCTCCTCTTCCCTTTGGGGCGATTTTCGTAACGAACCCCCGCAGAAAGGAGATTGACATGTCGCCCCTTGATTGGCCACTTCGCCCCCGCTGTTATCTTAAAACCAACGGACAGCGCGATCTGGCTGTCTTCTTCCTGGGATTCAGCGGCGGCGACAACGGGGAACCATCCGGCGCACCGGTGAGCGTTTACCCCGTCCTTTGTACCTTTGTGAACGACCGTTCGGCCGTGGGCGACCTCCACACCGACGGCGTTCACCAGCTTATAGCCACTGATCTTTTGTTATTTGTTTTGTATTGTAAATAAACAGAGTTTATCACCGTTACCAACGTGACTGGTGTCTCATTGCGCTCGGCGAGCAGCATGCCACGCGAGTACGAACCCGCTTCGCGGTAGAGCGTTTCGCCGCGAACGTGGTACTACCAAAGGCAGTGGCCCTAAGGAGAACCACAACCTGTAGGTTCCATTCTGCTTGCCAGTGAGATTTAACGTAGTACTCAAGTGAAGCATAGTAATCTCTGAATGGAAGGCTGCTCATATGTACAGCACGGCTACCGCAGGTTTTCGCAATACGATCCACCTCTTCATTCCCAGCGGATCCCAACATGACTTGGTACCCAGCAAAACAGATCATTACATCCCTTCCTGATTGCTGCTACTATTTTTGTTTTGAAGTAAACTAATGAGAGCATTTTTGGGGGTTGTGAGACGACGTCAAAGTTCGTAAGGCACTTAGTGAGTCTGTGTACTTCACTGAAGTGGCAGTTACTTGTCTGGATGATATGATCCACTGCAAGCAGTAGGCCGTGAAATTCCAGCAGTGAAAACAGTCGCGGCTGGATTGAGCCTTCGAACACTTCTACTGAAGAGCCGATCACGGCGCATCCAACAAAAAGATTCCGTTTTTGTGCCATCTGTGTAGTAGTGGTAACAACAATCATGTTCCTTATGAAGCTAAAATATTCTTGACGCATGACCTCTTTTGGCATATCCTTCTTATTAAACTTTGTTAGGTGAAAAATCACAGTGCGTGCAGTTATAATCCCATGGAGCCACTGTCTTTGGAACAGAAGCAACTGACAGGTTACAGTCTATTCCAATGGACTGCTGCCTACATTCTCATGACAAATGGAGGGATAAGGCTAGGCTTATTTTCACAAGTTCTCTGGTATCTCGTGCCCTTAACAGCCTCTTGGGCCGATATACTGAACGAATGATCATATCCTTAATGAATGCATAAATCCCAGAGAGAATCGTGGTCTGTCAAGGAAAATCTCGTTTGCTTCAGCATAGAGGCTAAGCACAGGCGATGTTCTAAAGGCTCCTGTTGCCAAACTCTGCCACAACAAAACTTTTTTGTATGTAGTGGCTTAGTGGTAGGCCTGTAATGTCGGAGCCACATTGTGCAGAGACATCCGCATGGATTCCGCAATTTATTCAGCCAGGAGAGCACTTTGATCGGTCTGGATCTGGATGTATGTGCCATCGAGATGCATGTTAAATTTTATTAGGCAAAAATAATGGCAAGGGCCCATTTCTAGTTGCATTTCCTATTCATCTCAATGTATCCATGTGCACTGTCCGCTGCCATTTTCATTACAGAGGTTTCGATAATTGCTCCTAACTTTTCAATTCGATGCTACATTGCTCGAACTGCTAGAGCTATATTGTTGCAGAGTTTGTTCTCGCCACAATGCCTGTTTTATATTTGTTTGTTTTTTGGTGGTGGGAAAGACCAGTCTGGTTTTCTTGCAAATGCAAAGATACTAGAGTGCATAATAGACTTGATAGTTGTTGAATATCATTGCAGGTTTTTCTTTACGGTGCAGTACACTCTTCCCCTTCAACCTCAAATGTAATGTTTTGTGACTGCATTCATTTTTTTTCTGGTATGCTTATGAAATAGTGCTGCCTTCAGGAACTCTGATGGTCCCTACTGCTTGGATTCCATTTGTGCGAGGTCTCTAACTAGTGGTGCTATACTATCAATAGTCTCATTTGTAGGCTCTTGTATATGAATAAACAAAGATACATGACATTTTCTTTGTTTTGTCTGCAGTTATGGTGGCACAGTTTATGTAATACAATTAGGATTCCGCGTTTCTCACTTCTTGATTTTTTTCAAATTCTGCATTCCTTTCTCTTTTCTTTTTTTATGCTTTTCTCTCTAGAACCCTTTTACTCACAGCTATGTCAGCTGATGCCCATAAGAACAATATAGCCCCAGTGAACCCAACATGTGGCTGGCTGCCGACGGCTCCTTGATAAAAGGTCTGTCCAAAATGTTTCCCTTTTGACATTACGTTTTTGTTTGTGCATCTGATGGTGTTCCTTTATTCCAACAACAACCAAGTGTACAGAGAGAAGCCTGCTGTCTGCAGAAAAAGTCTGGCTGCTGTCAAGTAGAGGGGACAACTAACCTTTTTTTATTGCATACTTCGAAATCGCCCTTCAAACTATGCAATCAGCCTGTGCACCTTAGCAGTGAAGAGGGCATAAGTCTCCGTGTCCCAATGCTGAATGGCAGCTCCAGTTGAGTAGCCAAGGACCTCTGACCCCGTCATCTTTGTGTTCAGGTGTAGTTTAGCAGCTCCCTGCTCGACTGTCTCCTGGCCTCTCTTCCGTTTGGCATTCCTCGGATCGAGAACCCGGCTTTGGCCCCTATCCGAGGGGGTACTTGCGGATGATGCAGGGGACTCTGCAGGGAGGGTCAGTGTTCACATGCTGGCTCATCTTGTCGAGCTCATCTCTGTCCAGCGAAGAGTCCACCATGCCCATTAAGAGCGACCCCGGGGTGGTAGGCTGTGGTGGGGCTGGCACATTGCTCGCAGTCTAGCAGGGTCTGAAAGCAGGCAGAACCAAAACTGTGATGCTACCGCCTATCCAAGAAACATTGAAAGAAACCTGACTTCTACTCGCACGCCAAACGAGAAGTGCTCAAACACGTTCTAGCAAGGACGGACTCCACCATACGTAGACACACCCTTTAATGGATTCCCAACATATGAACCGCACACCCCTCGATCATGGGAATCTTAAATTCGGCCCTTCGAACTCACCGTCGCCACAATGTGAATCTGTCTCACTAAGTCCCGCATAGCATTGCCAGAAATTTGTACCAATGTGCAGCATAGTTTCTCTCGATGTTGCACCGACTCGGCACTCCACCCCTGAAGAGCAACTGCCACATAGGCTAAAAACCTGTAAACTAAGCGCAAAAGTGTTCCACTTGTGCAAAGACGCTTAGTTATCTGGCTCTTTTATATCTAGCATTTTCCACTGCCAGGGCACTCTTTCCTTCCTTCGTAAAGAATTGTGCGTAACGGTCACGCACTGCCTGTGCTGTCTCTTTACTCCTCCTTGCTAGGGCTGTATCTGTGGCAGCTTTCTTTCCCATTGGCCCTCGACAACCTTGCCAAAGGCATTCTCGTGGTCCGCGAAGCCCACACGGCAGTACGCCGACCGCCCTTCAACTTCAAGGCTCAAGAAGTTGTGCAGAGCACAGGAAGCCTTCACAACCCGTTTTGCGTTTTTGGATTTCAGTTTGATAGGCCTTCGAAGATCCTGAACGTGGCAGCCAGAATGCCAAATGCATTCTTGACGCACCACCTGCAGGCAAAAAAAAACAACAAAAGACAGCATCACCATTACTACACATACAAAACAAGAAGGCAAACAAATCTGAGGTATGAGTTGCCTCTGTGCAATCTGTCTTCAAAGCAGTTTAAAGTACACTACAAAATTGGTTGACACACATTATTTTATGCCATCTGTTATAAACTGGGAGCCCAGCCAAAATAATAAAGGAAAAGAAGCAGGGCCGAGGCGGCCTGCTGGAAAAGACAAGTCTCACATGCCGAGGCGAGGCGGCGAGCAGCGGCGGCCCAAAGGCGGGAACGCCCTGGAAGAGATGACACGTCAGTCGGCGTCGAGGTCCAAACACGTACTGGTTTATTCATACCAAAACAACGCGGGGTTCAAAGGCCCCGGGGGAAATCCACCTGGGCGCACGGGCCCGATGGTTGAATAGTAGTGCCTGCCTGGCTACAGAATTGCTGTAGCAGTTTGGGGCGCCACCTGGTTAGTGTGGTGAACTTAATGAAAAAATTGAAATACTACACCATCATGCAGCAGCACAAGATCTGTGAGACCAGTCGAATAGCCATCGGCACTTCGCAGTCAATAGATTACAGGGAAACTCATTATTAGGTAAGAGACATGGACACAGTACATTTCTTGTTTCTTCAAGCAACAAAGGCATTCCCTATTCATGGAACTTGATATCCTACCAGGACCCATAAGCATATTTATACAGGAAGGTCAATTGTATGAAAAGGAAGTTTAGAGAAACACTAGCATGTAATATAACTTATCTGTAAATGGGCCAAGTGAAATGCTTTATGTTGACCCACGTGCACGGCTCAGTCGGTAGTTGAAACAACGCTCGGCTGGTTCGTCCCTTGACCCAGGATATGGCCTCATGAAGTCGGGCCTCAGCTGGAATGCCTCATCGCCCAGAAATATGTAGGGCAGTATCGTATTGGAGCCGGGGAGCTGGACACGGGACGGCATCCGAGCAAGCCAGTTTGGAGACGCTGGCCAATTGGGGACCTCTTCAAGACCCCACCGTTACTCATGCAGCCAGGAGCGTCGACATTGATCAACCGGAACACATAACAGCTGTCGGCCACTGCCATCAGCACAATAGGAAAAGTGCTCCTGAAAAAAAAAAAAAAAAAAGAGCACGATGCAAGTGCATTTAGAACAAGCCTCCATGTAAACTTGGGCACATTTGAGTCCACAAAATCCGCATGCATTGTAATTTTATTTTTATCCCTTCTTTCTATACCTTATAATTGTGGCAGAGGCTGCCTGAGTTGGCTTGTGTCCTTCAACCTGCACGTGTTTCCCATCAATAGCCCTGAGGCAGTGCTGAGAACTGCCACCACATTCAGTAGGCAGTCTGCAATGGCTTGCCATGTCCTGTTCACTGGGAGGTTGCAAAAATAGCAAATCACTTAACACTAACCATCATTATATTCCACATGTCGCTCTTTATGCACCGTGAAACTGACTTTGGCACCAGATTATGGCTCACAAATAAAGTGTATGTAACTTCACAAAACTTAGCAACAGCCGGATTTGTTTCCCCAGACTTTTCAGGCGCATAAGCTAAACTTGTTTTTATGGCACACACCTTTATGTAACGGGGGCCATGCCAGTTCCTCCCAAAGGACCAGACACGTCAAGTGTCAGTGCTGTGGACACACAACACTTGCTGTTCCAAAGTCATCACTGTCCACGAACCTTCGCAGCCTCCTCAACTCTGGCTCATCGCGCAGTTCGCCGCACAAGCAACGGACCACATTCTTGGTGAGACGGTACTGCCTCCAAAGGTCTCCTCCGGGAGTTAGGCATCGCAGTGCTGCCGGTAGAGCCTGTGGTGTTGGAGTGTTTATGCATTACTCGGAATTGAGGATTGCAGCGTTGGTATTAACATTCCTTTAATCTACCATTTTCGATACACCAATGTTGGCAACCATGCCTATAGTGGATTTCGCTAAATGAAGAACACTACAGGCAGCTTTCTTGGAAGCATCCCAGAACTTGTTTCTGCATCCGTTTCTCTGGTCATCTACCTCCATGGAACTAAGTATTGAGAAGTCGTCCACATAATCGGAAAATAGCCTTGACGCTTGTATCTTTCAGATCGTTTTCGATAATCTTGCCGCATGCCACCAGGTACAAATCACATAGCTGCGGCGCCACCCGAGATCTAATGCATACTCCGCTCTTGTGCACCAATTGTTGGTCTTGATGTTCTACCACAGTCTCGTTTAGATATACAACTAATAGTTCATAAAAGGTGTCTACATTTATTCCAGCTGGCGTTCTGAAATGCTGTGGTGCCTTGCTTCTTGATGGTAGAGCGGAGAATTGTCATCAGGTTTGTGTGTCGAATCGAATAGTAGTACATGTCTTGAATATCTTTTGAAAAGTCCAGATGTGACAACGGCTCCATTTTCTTGAAGATATGTAATCAGTTGTTCCGAATTCTTGATTTTGTACGAATCATAGGATTGTATCAAGGACAGGCGATAGGACAGGAATGTCGACAGATGGATTTGCCAGGTTTCTCTATCCGACACATTGGCCGAAAACGGATTGCCCTCTTTTGTCGGTCTTCACCGAGAAAACAAACTTGCAGTTGTCCTTTTCTTTGTTTTTCTTATTTTTGGTGCAGAGGCTGTTCAGGTTGCTATTATCAAGGAGCTTTAGGACTGCATGTTTAGCTTTTTGTTTCTTTTTGCGTCCACGTGAATGAAGTTCTTTGCCATGGCGGCAGAAGCTTTCTCTTTGTATGTGTCTGAATCTAGGACAACAAACCCGCCTTCCTTGTCAGAAACGCATAAATTGAGATCTTTGTTGGTCAGCTCCTGTATTGCGGAACGAAAGCTTACACTGCTAGCAATACGTAACTGTCGAAG